>CM067065.1:11621840-11676840 GCA_033980235.1 Diadema setosum
AACAAAAAAATAATACTTCAAAAACTAGAGCGCTCGGCCGGAAAACCCGTTAGAGCACACGTATCTCATGGATATGTCCCCTGTACCTCTGCATTTAGATGACTCTTTCAGCAAAATGTTGTATGATGTGCTGAAAAAAAAATTGTGTACCTTTCTTCGCATCTCAGGCTTCTTGAATTTTTATTTCTTTTATCCACAGAATTCTCCATGTGCCTCTACATGTTATGCAGTGGTTGTCTCCAAATACACCAAGTCGTGATAACTGTATACAAGAAATGTGACATGTCTTCCTACATTGTATAAAAGTTGGAATGACGAGGGCGCTGTCCAGGAAAAATACGTTAACCATAATAACAATTCGTAATCCTCCATAAAAATCTGACGAGAAATGTGGCTGAGAGAGCTCTTACAGGAATTGTAACATGGCAACTAAATCGTAACACGGGGGGGGGGGGGGGGGGGACTGTCATCACAAACGTAGGGCTGTGTCCTATGAAAATAATGTAAAATAACCAAACAATACTTTTCCTCACCAAGAGATCCTTAGAGTAGCAAAACAATGTTGTATAAATAAGCATTTCTTGGCCAAAAAAAAAATGAAATGAAATCATAACTGTGAAACTTGACCCTATAAAATGTGTAACGGGGGAGGAGCAGCAGCAGCAGCAATATCAGTATACGCGTCTAGATTTTATTATGATACATTTACATACCAAAATTTGAAAGAAAAAGAAAATCGGTCTTTAGATACGGCCAGAATAGTACTCAGAAGCTGACGCTTAATTCCTTTTTTTTAACATTTTTTTCTTGTGTGTATAAAGACAGAACAATCGAATTCATCATTACCAAAAGCGATGGGTGTCTTAGTTTTATCATAATGCTCCTTCATCAAATATCATTAAAAGATGATCCAATGATCACTTACAGCCAGTAGAGCGTTCACAAGAAAACATCTCCTGTGGCTGCTGCTGCGCCTCGGCGCGAGGAGGACAAGTCCAGACAATCAAATACACCACGTAAGACGATCAACTCTTCCGATTTTGCACTGCCGGTGGTGAATCGGAAGTGGCTGCCGCCATCTCGCGTTGAGCTGGTACAATAAACAATAATGAACTGTAGACATGATACATTGAGGAAAATGATTAAACAATCAATTTATGTAACTTTAATACACTTTGGAAACATAACATTTAAGTCCTTCTTGAATTATTTATATAGTTTGACTCAGTAATTCCAAAATTATCGTAGAATCAATAGATGAAACAGAAATTCTGCATATTCTCAGATGACAAGGAACACTTTCTCAGAATTAAACATTTAAGTGCCTACACGTAAAACTTTGGCATGAATACTAGTTTATAAACTATGTAAGCAGTTACGACTATAATTATTACTAAACTTATATGTATATTAATAGGTATAACCTAGTTTAGGACTTAGTTAGTCCTAGGCAAGCCATAGCTACTTCCTGAATATTAGATGACCAGACAGCATAATCATGTAGGGCTATAGAATCTAATTTGCTGTAATCGCAATGTACTCGAGATATAAGAACAAATTCATAACATGCCAGGTCTATTGGAAGCATTTTGAAGTCGCCAAGGTGTGTTGTTTATGGCGGCAGACTAAGCTATGGCTCAGTTTATGAAGTATGGGGAATAGGCTATACCTGCACCCAGTGGCGTATCTAGGGAAAACGGCGCCCGGGGCAAGCACGAAAATTGCGCCCCTAATTTCTGAAAAAGTGTCGAACCCCAACCCCATCCAGGTAGGGACTTTAAACAAAGTCCACATGATGCTTTTTCAAGCACTTAAAAGGGATCTTTTTAGGGTGATTTAAATGTAATGAATTGTGATAGATTTTGGCGAGCGAGCGCAGCCAGCGAGCCGAAAATTTTTGTATTTCAGCTTACAAAATATGGAATCCTTGTCATTAAATTTTTTTGCTTACCAAATCTTACAATTCTAATCAAGATATAGTGACAGCCTTATAGATATCGATTTATACCAAAAAAATGAGGACTTTAAAAAATACTCTAAATTAGTACGCGCGAGTGAGCTGAAATTTGTACAAGTCCTCGTCATCATCATGTATTGTTTTTATCTTCTTTTATATAAATTTTGGCGAGCGAGCGCAGCGAGGGAGCTGAAAGTTTTTGTATTTCAGCTTACGAAACATGGAATTCTTGTCATCTTTTGCTTATTAAATCTCACAATTATAGTGACGACCTTATAGATAACGATTTATACCAACAAACTGAGGACTTGAAAAAATACTCTAAATTAGTATGAGCGAGTGAGCCAGAATTTGTATATTTCTGCGTCATCATTACGTTTTTTTCTTATCTTTTTTGATTTTTTTTTTGCGCCCCCCTCCTCCGTATGTTCGAAACCGTTGGCGTCCACTTTTGATCCAAGCGGCGATCGCTTCAGAACGAATGAAATTGCAGTCGCTGCTCCGTGTAACATTTTTCCTGCTAAATACAAAATGACATGAGTGAACACAATAGACATTATCATTTTGTCCGCGTCATCGTCACGTTTTGTTCTTATCTTCTTCTCTTTTTTATACAAATTTCGGCGAGCGAGCGTAGCGAGCGAGCCGAAAATTTTTGTATTTCAGCTTACAAAATAACATCATGAAACTCTTGTCATTTTTTGCTTATTAAATCTTACAATTCTAATCAAGATATAGTGACGGCCTTATAGATAACGATTTATACCAACAAACTGAGGACTTGAAAAAATACTCTAAATTAGTACGAGCGAGTGAGCCGAAATTTGTATATTTCCGCGTCATCATTGCGTTTTGTTCTTATCTTGTTTGATTTGTTGTTGTTTTTTTTTGCCCCCCCCCCCGTATGTTCGAAACCCTTCACGCCCTCTTTTGATCCAATTGGCGAACGCTTCAGAACGAATGAAATTGCAGCCGCTGCTCCGTGAAACATTTTGCCTGCTAAATATAAAATGACATGTGTAAACACAATAAACACTGTCTGTCATCATCACGTTTTGTTCTTACCTTCTTTTTTATATAAATTTAGGCGAGCGAGCGCAGCGAGCGAGCCGAAAATTGTTATATTTCATCTCACAGAACATGGAATTTTTGTGTGAACACAATAAACATTGTCATTTTGTCCGCGTCATCATCATGTTTTGTTTTTATCTTGTTTGATTTGGTTTTCTGCCCCCCCCTCCCCCCCACCATTCTCCCTCCCCCTTCCGGGCGAGTTTTTTTTTTTTCTTCTTCTTCTTCTTCTTCTTCTTTTTCTTCTTCTTTTCTTTTTTTCTTCTTCTTCTTCGTTTTTCTTTTTCGTTTTTTTTTTTTTTTGCGCCACCAAGGAGTGGTGCCCGGGGCACGTGCCCCCCTTGCCCCCCCCCCCCCCCCCCCCCCTAGATACGCCACTGCCTGCACCCCCTTCCCGTCTCGGCTACCATGTTATACACCGAAGTAGAATACTATTATTATAGATAACGACCTTATCCTTCTAGCCTTAAATGGACATAGAACTAACAAGAACATGGCAATAAGAAAGTAAGAAAGGATGGCATGTTATGAATACATACGAATAACTAAGTAGCTCATTTCTCTTATTTTTTTTTAATTTGATTCTGTCTATGATTCTGTCTTGATTCTTGATTCTGTCTGCGTGATAACAGAATTCACAAATTTACACAGATTTGAAAGAAAGAAAGATATTATTCAGAGGGGTGAAGGTTCAGATGCGAGTTTCTTCACTTTGTCTCCCTCTACAAATCAAATGTGAGTGTGTGTGTGTGTGTGTGTGTGTGTCCGTGTTGGGGGATGGGGATGAGGGAGGTGTATGAACGCTCCTTCCTTCCTTCCACTTGAACAGCGAGTCTAATCGTCCGTGAACTATTATACGTTTCCGACACTGTTCCCCACTGTGAAACCAACAATGAGTCGGTGCCTTATACCAGTGAAACATTGTCCAATATATCGATTGATTTAATTTCATTTGATTGATTTATTGTTTCTGTATGGTTCATTACAACAACAACTCAACAATGTAAATTAGATATATCATTGTTCTAACAAGTTACAAAGCTAAGAATTTAAATTCATAAAACAAATAAAACAGATATAAATGTAACAACAACCAAACAGAAAAGTTTAAAGATGAAGAGTTTGTTCGCAAAAGCTGATAACTCCTTATTTGCCAAATGGAGATATTTGTGATTAAAGGTCAAAACAAAATAAAGAGAATAATTAGAAAATGTTTACATTTTTTGACCATAACTTCATGTAATGTAAAAACTAAATGTGACCGTGCACTTCAAAACGAACATAAAGTTCACACACTGGTTTTGTGTGAGGACTGATAATAAGTGAAATGGGTCAAAATAGCCGAACTTGACTTTTTCATAGTTTCTGAAAGAGCGGGTCTTCTTTTACATTATGCTAAAATTTGGTATCATAAAACGGGCAGGAAAGTTTTTTTTTTTTTTTTTTTTAGCAGTTTATCTCGAACATTTTTGGTAGAATAGTGTGATTAGGTGTGTTTTTGGAATCCCTTTTTCATTTCTGAAAACCTTGTCCACACTCTTGACTTTCAACTCTAATAACTTTTGAAAAGATATTGCTACTGCTTTGAAAGTTGGCATTAATTATGGACAGAATGCGTTAATGAGGCATGCCTGATTTCAGTTTAATCTGATAATCTCTTCGTTGTTGTTACTCTGGTGGTTTACTTCCTGTTTTTTGTCCCATTCATCGCACAGCCAGCACGGTTTGCTAAGATTAAGCGCTTGAATAGACATTGTACTTCAGAGCCTCTTTTCTCAGTTCACACTTTTGCTGAGTTTGTGCTTTCTTTCCAATATTTATATAGGTTAGGAGAGTCCATTCGATTTGAGTTACACATCATTTTAAAGCTTAAAGTCTGCTCTTTCAGAATATGGTCTTAACTAAAAATTCATGTTTTGAGGTGCAGGGTCACAAATGTACTTGTAGAGCATCACTGTGTTACATGACAGAGGATCCAAACTTGATTAACCATGCAGTATTGAAAATTTCTGTATTTTTGTCAATTTTTTAAAGCAATTACAATTCCTATTACACGTGTAATTGTTTTTGTAATAATATAGAAATTGGTGACTATACTTTGCAAGTCTTTTGTAGCTTATCATTCAACATGCAATATTCACTTGTCGAAAATTAAACATGTTCAGGAAGGGTATTTGTAAAATTTGTCATTTTTGCACATAGTTTATGAATTTGATATATTTTCAGGGAAAGTGTGATGTTAATATTTCAAGAGTTTGTTCGCAAAAACCAATAAGTCCATTTTCTAAGATTTTGAAGTACAGTCTCTGTCACAAAGTACAAAATAATACCTTTTAAATGATATAATATTGGTCACTGCACATAAAGGTACATTTTTGAAGTTATGATCAAAAGAAGCAAACATTTTCATATTATTCTCTATATTTTTCTTGACCTTAAATCACAAATATCTCCATTTGGCACATATGGACTTATCAGTTTTTGCAAACAAACTCTTCATTTGTAGAGCTTTGGGAATGTCAGCTAGAATAGTATATTTACAGGGACTTTGTGATGATTATGGTGACAGTTGTTCTTAAATGATAAGAATATGTAAAATTATCATTGGTCACATAATTCATGGAAAACCAGATACTCAGCACATGAAGACTGTTTGTAATGGAGTACTGCTCTGTAGTTGAAGTGTAGATATTTCAAGAGGTATGTTCCTTTTTTTTTTCACGTGATCCAGTGGACATCACACATTTATGAAATATAGAGAATCAGCTCATAAAAAAGCATAACATGCGTAGCATTTAGTACATTATCTTCTTATATTCCACTCAATGCTACTGAAAAAAAAAAATAAGAAGAAAAAATGAAGCTGCAGCCATGTGGATTACTAGCTTATATTTATTCAGTTTCATGTATTGATCCAGCTCGGGTAGGAATGACTTTCAAAACTAGAACACAAAGTTGGCAATGCACTGGGCAGGGCTACCTGTGGTGGATCGTTGGCTTCAAAATACATGCATTAATATTAACAAATATTTACATTATGAACGTTACTTGTTGTTTTTGTTTGTATTAGTTTGATTGGTATTCATTATTCAGAAATGGCTCCAAACCACCTACACTGCAAAAAATGCGGTGTTAAAAGTGTAACACCAACCGGGTGTTAAACTGTGGGTGTTAAATTTGGTGTTAAATTGACACAATTTGACACCCTTCGGTGTTAATTTAACACCAACATTCTCTCATTCATTGGGTGTTAGATTCTCGGTGTTAAAATGACACCCAAGTGGTGTTATAGTTTTGTCATGAAAAGGGGTTTTCACTAATAACACCGTATCGGTGTTAGTTGTCCACCAGAGAAAGTCACGTGTTCGCAGTCCGATGATCTCATTGGTTACACATGCCAATGCCTGAAATTTGTTGCTGTGGCGCGGGGAGTCGTCAACGTCTGTCATCGCGATAGTCAGGTTTTCGATGTCGTCTGGGGCTAAAAATGACATTGAATCTATGATGGTGACTTTGCTAAGTCTGTCAGCGGGGATAAGTATCTTTTAAGGTAATTATTTCCTGTACCAGTTATTTTCTATCATAAACGATGTGCATGATTTTCACGGATTTCACCGCATATTATAGACAACTTTGTCTTTGCACGCACGTAATACTATAGTATACTATGTAGCGCAGCATACTAAGTACATGTAGCCTATAGTGTTTGCCATACATAATAGGCCATAACACCAACGCGCTGCAGCGGTGCATTGAGTCCGAATTTCGCTGAGGGTTCCTTTGTCCAATAATTGCATTTTAAAAATATCATCAAATTTTAAATGTAAAAGGTTCCGTGGCATTTTGTATTGTTATTGATGTAGTTCTCTTAATTACCTCTGAGGCTCTGGTGCGGATCTTTGTTAGCGCGCAAATCATTACCCGCTACTGAGACGTGCACGAAGACGAAGTTCGAACAATGTTTGTGTGTACATGTTCGTAGGTTTGTACATGTTCGTAGGTATACTGGTAGGCCCCTAGGTCTACTATATTTTTTTTTGTAGGGCCTACTGTAACTGTTCTAGGTCCAAACTGTTAGGTTTAAATTAGTACTAGGTACTAGTAGCAAATATCGCTCTAAAAAGAGCGTAAATACCCGATTAAAGGGGCTGGGTGGGGGGTTCTCCCGACCCGATTTTTGTTTATCACAACAGGATACGTGATGTTTTCAGTAGCTACAGTGTACACGTAGGAACGTAGGGGCCTATATAGGACGCTAGTGTTTGCGCGTGGATCTTACGTTAGAATCTACTAACTAGTTTCTAATATGAGTACTACTATTTATGAGTTTGCTAACCGCTTACAAATTTACATTATATAAGAATATGCTCTTATAAAGTTGACGACGTCACATGCATGTAAAACCGGTATTTCCACCGAGTCCATGTTAAGACTCTAGAATCTAGATCTAATTGTAAGGTGCGAGTTCAAGGGTAGCGAGAAACAGAATCACAGCCCATATTAATAACTGGCAGTTCTTCTCTGTCTGAGAACTGATCCTAAATTTCACAAATGAGTCAAAATGGAATACATGTATCATCGCTTTTTTCATGATTCAGGTGAGGGAATATACGTCTACTATGATGGTAGTATTTCTTGAAATAATCTCTTGAAAAAAAAAAATCCCTTCTGGAATATGCCTCTTCCCCATACTTATGTTATTGCCACACTTAATGATATTGGCAATAGTGCACTTGAGAATCTTGAAAATGACAGAATTGCAAAAAGACCTTTTATTATCTATCTAAAAAAACCTTGAAAATGAGAGTATATCAATTGCAAAATGGCATTTGATTTTTCCATTTCTCCTCAAATAATATTTGCATAAATGTACACTGCATAAAGATGATGAATAGGGCCTACCTGGAAGCAGGATATTATTGCCCCCCCCCCCCCCCGGTGGCTAATTAAAACGAACTTGAAATTATGAGCATATCTCAAGTAGGTATATATAATAGAATCACCGACTGAATTAATCTGAAGCCACCTGAACAAAACCCTTTGTTTTCTGCAGTTCTGATCAAATCTTTCATGCACACAAGATAAATCTGTTTCATGCACTTGTACATGTATACAGTAAATACACTAGTGCAGTTATGTGGATGTTCAGTACTTTGAATCCTAAGCCAGTGCATCACACCTTGCGCACCAGTTTGACAGTTTGTCGACTTGTAGCCACTTGATAATTATGTATGTTCATGGTCCTTACACTTGCAGGTTGAACAGTACTTCTCACTCCTTCTCCCAGGCAACGATGCCAAGCTTTTTTGAGCAGTGGCCAGTTTTTGGTGGAAGGTCTTGTCAAGCTAGCAAGAGGAAAGCCTTCAGAAGCCACAGTCAAGCTGTTGAGATTGCTGGGAGAACACATGCGGAAAACTGATGTGGATTCATGAGACTTGGAGCAATCATCAAATAATGTACCACCAGACCTGGTAGCAGTCAGGGTATGCACAATACTATAGGTTTTGAAAGCCCCTTTTTTATGTTCTAGATGTCTATCCATCCAATATCGTTTCTTAATTGTGTATCATGCCGCAAGTTGAAAACGATCATCTGTGAATGAAACTTGGTAAGGCTATGTAAATCCAGGGGGCGTTCCACAAAACTTGTCATTGGTGACAACTGTTATAAGTAGCTGAAATCTTTGCATCTGACAATACATTTTATCAAACGTTTCCCTGGAGTCGATAAGGGTCATGAGGTCAATAATCAAGGGTCAGGAGCCCTTCATTATGAAAAAAAAAATGCAGGAAATATCTTGTGACTTTGATTTTTCAAAGGCAGATGAATGGATTTCACCAAACTCAATTGTAATATAAAAGTTCACAGTCACAAATCAATGTGTAATGTAATTTTGTTATTTTGGAGATGCTGATGAAATAAAGAAGAGTTTTTTTTTTCTTGTTTTTTTTTAAAGAAGTCACACATCAACCCATGGGTTCATCCTACATGAAGGATCATATGTTTTACTTAATGCTTCCTGATTATGCAGTGCAATTCACTGATAATTTCTGTTGATACCTGGATACTTTGTTAATGAGTCATAGAATATATTGTATATAGCATGCATTTTTTACAACACAGCATAGAATGTAAGTAACCTGCAAATCCTTCTTGTACTCTATCTGCTTCCACCTGCGAACCAGGGCGCAAGGATTGTGCAAGATTGCTGTGGCTTTGGCTATAGACTACCTTATCCGATTTCAAAAGGTAAGTCTACATGACTATAAAGTTTGTTCAAATATGATGCGACAAACCCCCTGACATTTTTAGTGTTCAGATATGGTGCGCCGAACCACGCCACTTTCATTATGTTAATGAATGCACATAACTCAAAAAAAAAAATAAGATAAAGATAAACTCATGACATTGTATCTTCACTTACTTTTGAGCTTGATTGCACAATAACTTCCTGCCACTGTGTGGCAAAATATATTCCTCTTGCCTCAGTGTTTTTGTTTTGTTTTGTTGCATTTTGATCTGTTTATTTGTTTGATTTTTACCATCTCATATCGCATTGATTTGTGCACTAAAATGTTGCCGGAGTTTGACTCATCATATCTGAACAAGCCTTTATGAGTCATTTTGGACAGGCAATTAGAACTCACAGTACTTTGGTATTCTGAAAATGAAATTGATTTTTACGAGTTTAATTAATTTTGCATTTTCTACTTTCTATGATCTGTTTTTGTATTAGAAAAGAAATTAGAGGTCAAGGGAAATTTTCTGGGTTTTTTTGTGTTGTTGGACTATGTAATTTATTAAAATCACTTGCTTTTCAATGTTTCACAGGTTAACTTTTTTTTTGGGGATGTTGTGAATATTTTTGCGCACTTGCCTTTGTCAGGGTTATGTCCTGATGTCGACGAGAACTTTACTCGTGAATGCTTCAAAGTCGATCCTTGAACTTTAAAGATTGTCTTCCCCATATGTAGGCTGAAATTTTGAAGTTGCTTTTTGATCAGTCACGAATAAGAGAAAAGTGATAAATTTCAAAGCTTCTTTAAGAAAAAATAGGTATAAGTGAGTTTTAATTGTGAAATTATAGTGATCTTTAAGTAAAATGGAATAAGATCCATTTATTATCCTCTGCCAAGAAGTGGTGCCTGAATTATGGTTTTGAGTAGTCCATCCCTCCGTGTGTGTGATAGCTTGAAATCTGTTAAAATAATCATAAATGTGAATAAAATGTGTTAAGCCTATGTATGACTGAGTCTATCAAATTGCATTATGGAATCGAAATAAAGGTCACAGTCAAATTTGTCTAGTTTTTATTTGTAATAGATTCATACAATGTCTGTTTGTTTTTCATTGTTTCCTTACATTTTCAGCCTGATGCTAGTTTTGATCACCACTTGAAGAGGGAAAGCAGAAGAAGATGCAGCTCTTGATGCAGCTTGCTTGCTTGAAGATCAGAAGATGCAGCTTGCTTGACAGAGGACGTCAGAAGGATAACATACATGTGTACCAATATTACTTCATTTTTGACCACTTGGTACTACCCTGCCCTGGTGATATCATTCAGAGTGCCTTCGACACATTGTTCAAAGCACATTAAATATGTGTTTTGTCTATGGTATGCAAAACCTCTCATCAACCTTTGGACATTTGGAATCACCCCGAGTTCGTGAACCGAGATCTAAACTTTCAAATAGATAATGAAGTGATGCATTCTTTAGGAGTTCCCAGTGAAACTGCTTTTTTTTTTCACTGTTTGCCATACGAACATGGACTGAGTGATGGACAAACAATAATTTGCGCCCAGGGGGCCTGTGTACGGACATAATTTGATTCGTTCAATGGTTTTAGAAGACACTTGAAGAATCATCATTGTGACAATGAAACTGTGAAGATACTCCAAGTCCAGTTCTATGGAGGAACCGAGATAGAGACTGATGATACAAGTTGTATACAGTTGATTAAGCAGTACTCTCCATTAGTCGATGACAGTTTTTGATGAGGAGGTGATTACCTTTAGTCCAGAGGACATTGAACAACGACCTTGTAATTTTTACATGTCCTAGTTTACATGTGTCAGTATGGAGTAATGCATTACCATGGTAACATCAAATTTTCATAAAGATTACAAATACAGAGTGTGGATCAAGCTACTCAGTTTTAAATCAATTCTGTTGAAATTTGATTGTCCAGAAATCTGTTGCCATGGCAATTGCAGTTTTTAAACAAATCATACAAAATTGTGTGGATCATGCTGCTCTCTTAGTTTCTATTTTTTTAGCATTTAAATTTGAATTTGATACATATGGTCACTATGATAATATGTTATCGTGCAAGACACTTTTTGTGGGGGTCATAAATCCGTTTCCATGGCAACAGCATCTTCATACAAATCATCCACAAGTACGATGTGGATTCAGCTAACTTCCTCAGATTTTGAGCATTTGACTTTAAATTTGGCACATGTGACCACTGTATTATGTACCTGTGCAAATTTTATTTTTCGTCATTGTCAAATAGTATGTTGTCAAGTTAATGGTATTTTGTAATAATCGTATAAACTACAAGTGGATTGAGCTTACTCTCTCAATTTTTAGCAATAACCTTGAGATATGACACCTATATATTGTGACAAGATAAGTTCTAGATGTGCAAAACACTTTTCTCGTCAATGTTAAACAATGCGTTGCCATGCTAACTTATTTTTTTTTTTTAATACAAAGCAATCGAAGATATTGTGATTGACTCATAACTCCCTCATGTTTTAGGCATTTGACTTGAAATTTGGCACGTGACCACTGTAGTGCGCTAATGTGCAAATGTCATCTTTTGTATCGGTCAAAGAAAGTGTTATCATGGCAGTGACATTTTCAAATTAAAAACTTACACAACAGTTGATTATGCAATCTCCCTCGGTTTCTGAGCATCTGGCCTGAAATATTGAACAGAGTGCTAATGTAATGGCAACCATCTTTTAAATTGAAAATCAAACAAAAAATACTGTGAATTGGGTGAGCTCCCTCAGTTTTTATGCCTCCGCCACGAAGTGGTGCCGGAGGCATTATGTTTTCGGGTTGTCCGTCCGTCCGTCCGTCCTTCCGTCCGTCCGTCCTTCCGTCCGTCCGTAATGAATTTTGTGGACAAGACAACTATCGAAACCTGTTGAGGTATCCTAATGAAACTTGGCATGTATGTGTATTAGGGGGTGAAGTTGTGCCTATCAACTTTTGGGTGCACATGCTCAAGGTCAAAGGTCAAAAGGTCAAGGTCAAATACATAAAATTTCACTATTTCCACCATATCTATTGAATGCCTGAAGATATTTTCTTGAAACTTAGTGTATACATGTTTTACCTAATTAAGATTCTCTGGTGAAAGTTTGGGTCATAAGGTCAAAGGTCAAAGGTCAAAAGGTCAGGTCAAATACATAAAATTTCACTATTTCCACCATATCTATTGAGTGCCTGAAGAGATTTTCTTGAAACTTAGTGTATACATGTACTATCCAATTAAGATTCTCTGGTGACAGTTTGGGTCATGAGGTCAAAGGTCAAAGGTCAAAAGGTCAAGTAAAAATATTAAAACTTCTTTTTTTTTCTCCGTACCTTGGAAAATTGTTCAAGGTATCTTCATGGAACATAGTATATACATGTACTGACTGGAAGTGATTATCTAGAGAATGTAGGGTTCATGGGGTCAAAGGTCAGGGGTCAAAGGTCAAGTGCAAGACTTCAAAATGTTACTATTACCCTCATATTTATGCAATGCCAGCAGGGTTATTTTTTTACACTTGGTGTATGCGTGTGTAACCTAATAGAAATTCTTTGGAAAGTTTTTTTTTTTCTCTTTTTGCCTCAAAGGTCAAAAGGTCAAAGATAAGTGAAAGTGCTGAACTAACTTTTCCTCCATATCTCGGAAGTGGCTCAAGTTACCTTGAAACTTAGTACATATTATGCATGTTCTACCTGAAAGTAATTATCTTATGAATTTTAGGGTCAAGGGCCAGATGAAAATGGTAGCAATTTACTATTCAATTCAGAAATTGAAGTTTTTCTCCACACCTGTACCTTGAAAATTACTCAATGCCTAAATGTATGAATGGGTCAAAGTCAAGTTAAAGTCCTTAAATCCCTAGATACATGCTCTCCTATTCATCCAATTAAACCTACGTCAAGGAAGGTGAACATTCAACACATTTGTGACAAACTTGTCATTCCAATATTTTGCCAATTTGTGAAAATGTAATCACACAGTGTCCACATGTACTATCTAGACCTATTGGGAAAATCATGCATTATGGCGGAGGCATACCAGTCGCCAAAGCGACATTTCTAGTCTAGCATTTGACTTGAGGTTTCGCTCATGTAACCAGTGTTATCTTAAAATGAGTCGCACACTGATCTCACTGTTGATTAATCTTGCTATGGTAACAACTTTTGTTACATTGTACTTTTTTTTTCAACAAAAGGCATACAAGAATATCATGAATTGAGCTAACTCTCTAAGTTTTAGGTGGGGGTATCAATTACATCCAGTTCGAGTTTAAAATATTGGCCCAAGAAGGCCTTATGTGTGTCATTTGAATATTTAAATGATCCGAATTTCACATGCTTGTATCATCACTTGCAATAGCATTGATCAAAAGAAAGAGTATAATTTTTTTTTTATGTTAACATTTTACTACCAGACTGGATGATCTATGTTGAATATTTGAATTATACAGCTGAGTAGGCAATTCAATTTGAACATTTGAATGGTCGAGCCAAGAAGATATAATACTAGCATCAATTTCATTTGAAAATTCAACTTGATAGTGCCAAGAAGGCCAAAGGTATTCAGAGTGAGTATTTAAATTTGATATTTTAGCCTACAATAGCCATAATGTATCTCATTTGCATAGATAATCAAAGAACCAACTGACAGGGTCAAAGGTATTCCATTTTGTTACTTATATTGTAGAGATGAGGCTTTCATTACATGTAATAGAATTATTGTGTTTTGTTGTGACTGACAGAATTTATTAAATATTTTGATCAACCTAGTAGCACGTGACTGTCTTTCACCTACTTACATTACTGTGTTATTTTGTGCGATTGAATGTGGAGAGTGTGAAATGATGTCGAGGTATCGACACTTCAAATTGTTAATAAGTTGGCATCACTTGGAATTTATTTCTCACTCTGAAGCGTTGAATCAACACTTCTGTGGTGTCAAATAAACACCAAATAATGCAAACTTATAACACTTTGAAGTGTTAGAACAACACCATGACAGGTGTTGGGGTATAGATTCTAACAACAAATAGTGTTGAAGTTACACCGTCATTGGTGTTAAAGGGTGTCAAAAGAACACCAAAGTGGTGTCAACTTATCAATAATCTAAGCAACACCAAAGTTGGTGTTGGTATATTTTAACACCACGGGTGTTGAACTTACACCATAACTGGTGTTGGGATGTCAAATGAACACCATTATGGTGTCAACTTCTTAACACTCTCTTAAGTGTTGAAAAAACACCGAGGCTGGTGTTGGTATATTTTTACACCCTTTAACACCCATGGGTGTTGGATATTTTAACACCAGAGACGGTGTTACTTCAACACCAGATGGTGTGGTCCTTTATTGAAGTTCGGCCGGTGTTAGATTCAACACCAGTGGTGTTAAATCTAACACCACTGTTTTTACAGTGTAGATTATTCCCAAATCCATCACCATATTGTCACTTTGACGCACTTGATACGCAGTTCTGCCAGATTACGGCCGCAACCCCCCCCCCCATATAACTTTGTCATTGCTTGATGTTTCATCGTCAAATTTGGCACATATGTAGAGCAACTCATACTCTACATGGTAGCATATTTGCAACTTTGGAAGGTCACCCATTGAGGGCGCTATTTACCAAACATATAAAGAAATCTTAGGAAGTATGCTTAAAACATGATTTTTCTGTATACTTTTTTTTAATCCCAAGTATATTATGTCTTATCATAGACCAATATTTTTTTCATATATGCCACAAATGATCTACAAGTCAAAGCTCAGTATTTGTTATTGTTGAAATTTACCAAGGTCACCACATGGGGGCGTTATTCATAACAAAATGATGCATAACTTATGCATAACTCATGCATATACATTTTAGTTGCATGCTCTCTCAAATTCCTTCCCATCGGTGTTTTTCCTTCCACTTCTAGTAAGACCTTGGTCGTGTCGCATAGTTTCCCCTCCTTTTTTCTTTCCTTTCTTTTATGCGTCATTGCAGCTGGCTGGTATATCACATATAGGAATTGCAATTGATTCACGTTTCCCATTTTTCAAATCTTTCCCCGTGTATATGGAAGCCGTAATGTTTAAATCCTAAAATGATATAGTACTTAAGTATTCACGTCTTTATATATAACTGCTATATAGTGTGCAGCATGTAGTTACTTGTTCTCATTTTATCACACACGTAAATACATGTGAGACGAATCTTCTGAGCCCCGAGTAATAGTCGTTCTCTTTTGTATCCTTACTTTTGGTCTTAATTGTACCCGTGCTCCTCATCCTGTTCCCCTCACTAGGCTTTTGTTGGGACCTACACTCAACAAGCTTTGCTTTTTAGTAGGTTCCATCGTAGTTCTCTTCGCATCCTTTACTTTGTTTGAAAATGACACATCGACCGTTATGTATAACTTTTGTATTCCTATTTCTTCATGTATATATCCAAGCTGGACATTCCGTATTATATTTTGTTATATACCATGTATTTTCCATCGAGAAATACGAAAATAGATTGAATTTAAAATTTTCCTGAATGCTACAATGCGAAGCCCGATTACGCTATGCGTATGGGACTGCTGGTCGCTATGCGTATGGGGCTGCTGGTCGCAGTTAATTGCATGATTACTAAGACATGAGAGCACTTTTGGGCGAGTAAGTCTCACAGTGTGAGTTATATGAAAGGTACTTTAACCTGAAACACAAACTAAGACAAGGAAATTCAAGGACACTTTTGAGGTACCAAAACTTTTTATTATCTTTAAGACCATATTCTGAAAGAGCAGATCTTAAGCTTTAAAATGGTGTATAACACAAATCAAATGGACTCTCCTAACCTATCTAAATATTGGAAAGAAAACACAAACTCAAACACAAAGGAAAAGTGTAAACTGAGAAAAGAGGCTCTGAAGTACCGTGTCTATTCAAGCGCTTAATCAGTGATTCTTTACCAAACAGTGCTGGCTGTGCAATGAATGGGACAAAAAATAGGAAGTAAACCATCAGAGTAACAACAATGAAGAGATAATCAGATTAAACTGAAATTAAGCATGCCTCATTAACACATTCTGTCCATAATTAATGCCAACTTTCAAAGCAGTAGCACTATCCTTTCAAAAGTTATTAGAGTTGAAAGTGAAGAGTGTGTTCAAGGTTTTTCAGAAATGAAAAAGGGATTCTAAGGACACACCTAATCACACTATTCTACCAAAAATGTTCGAGATAAACTGGTAAAAAAATACACTTTCCTGCCCGTCTTATGATACCAAATTTTAGCATAGTGTAAAGGAAGACCAGCTCTTTCAGAAAATATGAAAAAGTCAGGTTCGGCTAGGTTGACCCATTTCACTTATTTTCAGTCCTCACGCAAAATCAGTGTGTGCGAGTTTATGTTCGTTTTGAGGTGCACGGTCACATTTGGTCTAACTGTAAATTTATATCTTGCGACTTTTTGTTTGTTTTGAGGTGCAGGGTCACATATAATAATCACATATCAATCTGCAAACTTAAAATTCCAATGTTATGGAAAATGTACCTATCCCAAACACTACATCACAGGTCTCATAATGTATATCTTTATTTTTTTTTCGATACAGTACACTGAATACTACTGCCAGTGCATGCGAACACATTACATGCAGCCCGCACACAAATTTCAAATCCATGAACGGATAAGATGTTTGTGTGCGCATGCGCTGGCCATGGTATCCAGTGTATGTAGCTCTCCCAAGGTCATCTCGACCGAGTCACATTCAGTCATCATTTCGAACAGAAAGGGACTATAGACAGAACCAAACATTGTTCGAAGCCTGTTTTCAATACTTCAACTTAATTGGTAAGTCTTCAAATCGAAGAAATTTTTGGATTTTAGGTTGACATTTACCCGCGATACTAATTCTGTCATGATCCTGAATGCTACAATGCGAAGCCCCATTACGCTTATGCGTATGGGGCTGCTGGTCGCAGTTAGCTATGCGTACAATGGGCTGCACGCTGCTGGTCGCAGTCAGTGGTTTCGTACAATATTTATCGACGCTGTACAGCGTTGGCTCTGGTACGAAACCATTATTGCATGATTACTAAGACATGAGAGCACTTTGGGGCGAGTAATTCTCACAGACAACGTACTTTAACCTGAAACACAAACCAAGACAAGGAAATTCAGGGAAGCTTTTGAGGTACCAAAACTTTTTATTATCTTTAACTAAAAATTCATATCTGGCGACTTTTTGTTTATTTTGAGGTGCAGGCTCACAGATTCTGAAAGAGCAGACTTTAAGCTTGAAAATGATGTATAACTCAAATCAAATGGACTCTCTTAACCTATCTAAATATTGGAAAGAAAGCACAAACTCAGGAAAAGTGTGAAAATCAGTGTGTGCGACTTTCTGTTCGTTTTGAGGTGCACGGTCACATATTAGAGGTATAACTTGAGTGAAGGAATCAAAATGACACAAGGGAACTTTTGGAAGGAAAATACTGTTATTTTCAAATATATCTATTATATATGTTATTTTATGCCATTGTCATAAAAAACAAAGGAAATAATAGGACAAATCGTTCAGGCCGATAGTTACTGCACATTTTGCTTCTTCAGCAAATTTTAGCCAAGAAATGCCCATTTCATACATTATAATATTGTTTGTGGAATTGGAACAAAAAAATACGTAAAAAATGAAAAAAAAAATGATCGCAATAAGATTTTAAGAAAATTGGATTAAGGGCGAGGGAGTGGCGAATTAAAATCTTATAAGGGTACAATGTGTCCCCCCCCCCCCCGAGCTTTAAAGGGATAAATATCTTTCTAATCTGGACCAGGTTGGAGTAACAATCTCACGAAAAAAACAAACAAACAAACAAACAAACAAACTAGAAAATGCTGAATAGAATGTTGCTTCCTTTTGCATAAACTACATAAGAAAGTGTCAGACCTCCCAATTTCGGATAAAAAGTCATTTGCAGCAATTGCTTCATGAAAAATAAATACCCTTCAACTCCTTATGTGCCACGTTCGCACGTTCGACTCAGTCGACGGCGTGCCAACTTCGCATATTCTGCTCAACAAACAAAGCCGCCAAACTCGATCGATAAATTGCTAATCCCGCGGTACAATGAAAGCGTTTCTCGCGCTTTTGTTCTTCTCACACACGGCTTGCATTCTATGTGGTGATTGACTACCAAGCGGTGTTCCCAACTAGATTTGCGTGTAGATTCTAAGTTTCTGTCACGGTTTTATGTAGCAAAGTCATGCCTTCACAGTAGTGTAGCAAACTGGTAACTCAAAAGAAAAATTGAAAATAAATTTGTCATACAATCGGTATCGAAGCAAAGTTTGGCATTCCTCTAAACTTTGCTAATTATTATGTCCAGCTCCACAGAAATTTGCAGAAGTTATACAAATTGGAAAAACAGAATTCTTTCTCAAAGCATGTCTGCCTACGTGTCCAAGAATAACGTGCCACACAGGGGATTTCCACCTTTGCACATAAAGAGTTAAAATAGAAACACTTTTATTGAGTTTCCACGGTATACTTGACAGTGTTTCAAGTTACGAGAATGTATACGAAATCATTCATCTTAATCCAAATAAACACACAACAAATTATTCCAAAATGCAAATTTATTCCCAGGCACCTCCACAAATTTTGGTGTGAGTTATGCAAATTTCGGAACATTTTTGGCCTGTAGTAATTTTTTAACAATAAATCATTGGGTTTCTTAGACAGACAACAAATACCCTACTGGTATGGATTTCACAAGGGGGTTGTACTTCCTCTTATCTTTGATGGGGATCTCAAATTCTAAAACTAACACACACACACACACACACGCAAATCTTTGACAAAGTTGCCACACACTTTATCAGGAACAGAAAGAATCCCCCTTTCGTACCAGGACGATAATGAAAATACGTTTTTTGTTTTAAAGCAAAAATTCTTGTTAAACCAAGTAAATCTTGTTATGCAGTTCTGCCAGATTCATGGTTTTCATTAACTGTTTATTTAACTTATACCAAGTTCTTGAGGGTTTGTTTTTACACTTGCAAAGTTTTGTTTTGTCCCGTCGTCCGGTAACAACGGTGGGGCTAAGCCCACCCCCCCCCCCCCTTAGCCCCACCGTTGTTACCGGACTTTCCTTAGTCCACTGTTTACACTTGTTTTTGCCAAAGTGGGCTAGCCCCACCGATAGTCCTGTAATATCTGGCCCTGCAAAATAGCAGGGTTAGCACCGCAATTGCGGTGCCAAGCTAGCGAGTGTAAACAGAACGAAAAAAAAAATAATCCGGGGCTAAGCGATGGAGACCAAGTCAGACCCCCACTGACCAATCAGAAACGAGGTAATCAAGTGCTGCTGGTGCGTGCGTGTACGTGTACAGTGTACAGCGTGATCATGAATATTCATGTAGTTTGGGGAGTACCGGACTAAGAAATACGAGTGTAAAACGGTCAATTTTCTTCTTAGCCGCGGACAAGACCTTAGTACGGGACTTATCGGCGAGTGTAAAAAGCTTTAAAATTGGTACGGGACTAACGATAGTCCTGGGTCAGAGAAAGTACGGTGTTATGAAGCACAAGTGTAAAAAGGGCTTAAGAGTACTATAAGAGTATAGCATAATCTACATTCTCTCGTGTGATGGTAAGATATTGGCGACTTACCGCCAATCCAATTAACCGACATAATATAGTCCTAAAAATATATAAAGATCTACAATTTGTACTTTGAACTCAAACGCTATATCATTTATTACATCGCCTAGTAGATCCGTTAGTTTCTTTTCATATGAGCAATGTCCTTTTCATCTGCAAATAGTGCCAGGCAGATTGTTTACCCCTATATACTGTGTAACTATGCGTTTTACAGTTAAAAACGAAATATTACGTAGTTATCTTCTAGGAATCTGCTTGTTTGATAACAAACACAAACAAAATGACTATACAAAAGGTGCTTTAATGCACTTGACGACGTCTCCAAGTGTTCAGTGTGGCGGAATTGATTTACTTCAAGAGATCCCTTTGATCTGTTGACTTGACTGGGATAGGCATTAACTCTCTACCACACGATCCTGCTAGCATACCATCGTTCAAGGTCCACTGATAGCAGCATGCAGTATAATAGGCAAAAATAGAAACAAAAATCCACACCCCCTAATTTGATATGAGACCTCAAAATATATAATGTGAGTTAGCCTACAAACAATCTGTCCTTTTCATATTATCTGAAGGAACAGTTTCCTCTTCGACATTCTGCTAAAGTTTGGGAGTTATGAATCGACGGCAAATTGTGTGTGCCTGTTTGTGTGTACGTTTGTGTGTGTGTGTGTGTGTGTGTGTGTGTGTGCGTTCACAGTTTTGGGGGCACATTTATAATGCATATAGTTCGAGAAATTGTGTGGTAGAGGGACCCTTTTTATTTCTTTAAAAAGGCATCACTGCTGCTGCTTTGAAAGCCATGTATGAAGAAATATGCCAAAATTTCAAATTTATAAATTGATAATTTATGTTGTGTATGGAAGAGCTACCTTTTGATAATCTGGGGGACCCATGGCAAAATATTTAATCTGCAATATATTTTGAGCTTCAGTAAATATGTCTACGAGTATGCAGAAAGAATTAAAAAAAAAAGCAAACAAGCTTATAATCAGCAAAAACTGTAGCATATATAGACACACTGTACGTATTACAATGTCAACGGAACCACTTCTAATCTTTCTTTGTAACAAATTTCAATATCATTCAAGCATGTCTCACAAATAGAGCCGTAAAGAATGTAGTCTTGAATTTATAAGAAAAGCATAATAACAACGTTGACAACTTATAACACGAATCATAAGTTGACAATAATGATTTCTGCGATATTGCCGATTGTAGTGGCATTCAGAACTATCGGTTCGGTTCAACACAAATACACAATGACCATGACAAAATAAGGAATGTCTGATTTTATTCGTACCTCAATGTACACAAAGTGACACACATGAGGAAGTGGCATAAATCTCAGCAATATTATGATTCGAGGTACATGTGGAGAGGACCGTGACCAATAAGCAGCGTAATTAAGTGGGATGATGGCTTTGGATAACATGATATATTAGAGAAATCGAATTAACGACGAAAGAAAAACACTTCTTTAACCTATAATGATTATATGTGCAGTGAATATACTATTTTACATTAAACATTGATTGGGCTACAAAAAAAAAAAAAAAAAAAAAAAACAAGTGGGGATGAAACTTGAAAGGATTGCACGTCATACAACAGAATTAATAGGCGGCATTTAACCTATAGTTAACATGTGATGTGGGCAGAAATTTGAATTGATTGGGAGAAAGAAAAATGAAGTCACGCATTTGCTTTACTATGAAAAATAAAAGTGACATGTTCCAACCAAACTTTATTGAATTAAGGTGTTTTGTGAAGACGGCGAAAGCAATTGGTCGTAGAAAAAAAAAAAAGACCACCGCAGATGTAACAAACAATTTAACATTATGAGTGATTGAAAACTTATTTACATCAATTCAAGTCGCTACCATCTCTACATCGTGACCCCTCCCATACCACTTTCCAATCATATAAAAATGCTCAGTAAAAGTGTGATTAATTGAGCTTTTCACATTTATGTTTGTGATCATCTGATTAACAAGTAGGAAGGTTTCTTAGTAATTTGAATTTGGTGTTCTCAAACTAATGAGCACTTGACGCTCAGATTGTGATTTTCATTGTCGTTACTATTATTATTATTATTATTATTATTATTATTATTATTATTATTATTATTATTATTTCATCGTCATTATCAACATCACAAGCAGAAAGGTAGTAAGAGTGGTGATAACATTAGTAAAAACAGTATGAATCATGCTGTTATTATCGTTATTAATATTTGCTGGGAGTCGATAATGTAACGATACTACTGGTTGGCACTGTGTGCAGCCGTTTAACCTATTTTGTAATTCACTACTACTTCTTTCTGGCAACACAACCCTCCAAAGCGACTTACGAAATAGGTTTTATTTAATCATTCACGTTATTCTACCTAAAAGGCTTACTCTTGGAGTACGGGAACAGACCCTTATAAGCAAGTATGTTTTTTTTTTTTTCATGTTATTGTAATGTTATTACAACAAAGGTTGCTATTGTGGTGCTCTTTTGGCAACTTTGGCAACTCCCAAGAGTTTGTTTGCAAAAACTGATAAGTCCATATTTGTCAAATGGAGATATTTGCGATTAAAGGTCAAGAAAAAAAGAGAGAATAATAAAGAAAATGTTGCTTCTTTTGACCATAACTTCCAAAATATACCTTCATATGTAGTGAACAATATATCATTTAAAAGGTATTATTTTGTACTTTATGACAGGGACCGTACTTCAAAATTTTCAAAAATGGACTTATCGGTTTTTGCAAACAAAGTCTTCAATTTACACAATACTCACCCTTGAATGTGTGATTGCCTCGGCAAATTCAACGGTATTTGGCGTGCATGTGTGTGTGTGTGTGTGTGTGTGTGTATGTCTATGAAAATGACTGCAGGAGGACTTTAGTCTGTGGAGAAAAAAAAAAATATGTGGTAGGAATAATTCAAACACTCCAGAATAACCACACTGACCTTTGCATCTCTAATGGTGATAAATCGTGTTGTTGTTTTTTTTTTCATCATAGTACTCTGATAATCATGCATTGTGTCTTTTGAAATCAAATAACCTCTGACTTACTTATTTTCTCGCATGGATCTTCACACTAATGTCCCGGGAGTGAGGGTCATAACTCATGCACGTTGAAAATCCCGTTTTACTCATTCAAAGAGCAAGGTACATAACGTTGGATGAAGTTGTCCGCCCACACCCCTGAAAAACCATACTGGTAAAGTTGAATATGGATTATCTGGCTATCTTCTAAGATGGAGAATTAACCACGATAAGCATATAAGCCGATCAGACTTTAACCTTTAATGCCTCTGATGATTACTAGGATTTGCTTTCGGTGTTTTGCTCTTTTAAAACAACGCGGATATATGAGTAAGATTTTAATCACTCATAATCATGTGACAATGGCTAATAGCACAAGAAAATTATAAAATTCAACTATCGTTCATTAACTTTGATATATCTTGATATACGTCATGTAGACTTGAACCAAAAGAAAAAAATACAAATTGAAGTATAATCGCATATAATTTGACAATGTGTGTATTCTTACAAATACAAAAAATGGTAAACACTTTTTTTGCACTAATTGTCTATTGCAATAACAGCGCCGTTTTCACATTAGATGATCATGAGCAATAGTTGGTATAGTTGATCCTATAAAAATTCAACAAAAATGCACTAGAAAAGTACATCATTTGAGCATAGGGCAATTCTGATTGCGTACTAAAGCAATAGTTCATACCATATGTTAATATCATTTTGTTACTAGGCTATTTACAATAACGAGAAACACATGAAGAGTTTGTTCGCAAAAACCGATAAGTCCATTTTTGAAGATTTTGAAGTACGGTTTCTGTCATAAAGTTCAAAAAAATACCTTTTAAATGATATATTGGTTACTACATATAAAGGTACATTTTTGAATTTATGAAGCAAAAATTTTTGTATTATTATTTGTGACACTGCACCTCAAAACAAACAAAAAGTCGCCAGACATGAATTTTTAGTTAAGAGCATACTTTAAGCTTTAAAATGATGTATAACTCAAATCAAATGGACTCTCCTAACCTATATAAATATTGGAAAGAAAGCACAAACTCAGGAAAAGTGGGAACTGAGAAAAGAGGCTCTGAAGTACAGTGTCTATTCAAGCGCTTAATCTTTACCAAACCGTGCTGGCTGTGCGATGAATGGGACAAAAAACAGGAAGTAAACCACCAGAGTGACAACAATGAAGGGATTATCAGATTAAACTGAAATCTAGCATGCCTCATTAACACATTCTGTCCATAATTAATGCCAACTTTCAAAGCAGTAGCACTATCTTTTCAAAAGTTATTAGAGTTGAAAGTGAAGAGTGCGGACAAGGTTTTCCAGAAATGAAAAAGGGATTCTAAAGAAACACCTAATCACACTATTCTACCAAAAATGCTCGATATAAACTGCTAGAAAAACACACTTTCCTGCCCGTTTTATGATACCAAATTTTAGCATAATGTAAAAGAAGACCCGCTCTTTCAGAAAATATGAAAAAGTCAAGTTCGGCTAGGTTGACCCATTTCACTTATTTTCAGTCCTCATGCAAAATCAGTGTGTGCGACTTTATGTTCGTTTTGAGGTGCACGGTCACATTTTTATTTTTCCTGAAGTTTCATCGCAAATACCTCCATTTGGCAAATATGGACTTATCGGTTTTTGGCGAACAAACTCTTCATATAATATCTATGTATAAAGATTTAACAATGCATCACAAAACCAACAAAGAGTTACATTGTTGCTTCATAGTTGAAAGCAAATTCTAAAAGAGCAGATTTTACGCTTCAAAATGACTTTGTACGGTACACCTCAATTCAACTGGATTGTTCAAAGTTATGTAAGATTGACAAAGAAAAAAGCGTATCGCAAATATCTCCATTTGGGAAATATGGACTTATCGGTTTTTGAAAACAAACTCTTCAAATACTTTAGGAATAAGTAAATAAAGACTTAGTAATATGAAACTGTTGATTTCTTTTTTCTCACTTTAGATCTTAAGGAAGAAAACTCTTCTGTGTCGATTCTATAAAGCACAAAAGTCCTGTTAAAAGGAGCGTTGCCAAAAAGTGATGCTTACATATAACCAAGATACAAATAGCAATAATGCAACAAAACATAGAACAAGTAGAGTTAGATTTATCCCACTGTAAATCATTAGGCAATTAAGGATTTTGTTGTTTATTGTATGACGTCGAAATGTATGGCTTCATCCATCAGCGCTAGAAATGTTTGCAGGAAACGAAGTGAAATATGTCCCAAGCACGATGTCATCTTATATAGAGAGCACGTACACCTTTTTTATCTTTGTATATATTTACCCAGCAATATATGCACAAGAACGATACGTTTTTTTTTTTCAACAAACAAAGTTACTGATGCAGTCTCGTTTCAACACTCTTTGCTAACAGCTACTCCCTTCCGCTAAATTCGTCCTTGTTACCATCCAGCTGAACGTACTACTTGTTAACGTTAGAGAGGGTCAATATTGGAGCAATGTAAATGAACGAACGGTCTGGAAGCCAGACTATATCAGTGTAATGAGGTGCGTTTGATTATCGATTGTGGAGCCTCCGACAAAAGTGCATTGATACCCCTGCATCCCCCCCCCCCCTTCACCCCCGCTCCTCAAAGATTACAATGTACGTGCAAAGATTGCACAGCAAGAGCTGAGCTGTAGTAGTCGATTCATACGTGGAAGTGAAGAACAGGGAAATCATCTTTCTGGATAAACTCTCAATTTGAAGGTGAAATATGAAGCCATTAGAAGAATATTCCGGATGGTATAAACGGTAAGTTGAATTAAGTCACGTCGACTGCATCTCCGCTTGCGTCTCATTTATTCCAAGTCACAAAAGTTTGCAAAGAATTGATATAAAATTTACCTTTCCTTTCAAAATGTATCAAATTCAAAATGCTTTTTAATAACGGCTATTATCAATATTATCTGTCTATCAGGTACCCATATTGGCTGAGGGGAAGCCATTAGTTGGCTTTCCCAACCAACAAGAAGTCAACATAGAAATAGCTGGGAAGTATAGTCTCTGTGAGGAATTTCTGTGATACAATGAATTACTAAATTAACCATGTCAAAGGTGATAATGATAATGCTGCTACTGATTGTAATGGTAGTGTTGATGATAATGACAACGACGAAGAATAAAGATGTTGATATTAGAAAGCGAACAAAAACCATTTTAGAAAAATGCAATTGCTTAATACATCGTAATTGAGAGAGATTGGTGCTATGAAAGGCAAGACTGGTTCTGGTAATACTGGCATGGAGCGAATCTTGATACGAGTTTGACAATACACAAATTAACAAACCAATGAACTGATTTTGAGTTGTTGTTATGTCCGAAAAGATTCTTAACAGCCATGTTAAAGTTCTTAGCAGATCGACTGACGATTAAGGGTAGGGGATTAAAAAAAAAATGGGTTTCGTGTTCATGATAAACTGTTTGATTATGTTGACGGGTCGTCACCCTACGTAACAAAAATAGCCATATGTGAGGAATTTTCGTGATAGTACTAAATCAACCATGTCAAAGGCGATAATGACAATGCTGCCACTGATTGTAATGGAGCTGATGTTGATAAGAATGATAGTAATGACGTTGACGAAGAATAATAGGTCCATGTGGAAGGGGTGCTGCTCCGTGCAGAATTCTTTAAAAGAAAGTTTCAAGTGATGCTAATGGAACTCAAACTGAGAGCCGTCAATGTGGCACTGTCCCGAAAATGGATTGACATATTTGCACTCGTAACTTTCTTCCGTCTAAGCCTCTCCCTCTTTCTCCCTGACCTTTGTTGTGTTGTAATTCAATTTAGTTCAATTCAACTCATTTCTTTTCATTTTTTGCCAGCGGAAAATAACACAGAATTAATCAGGAATTATAACATAGGCATACATTAAACTGTAAGGATATATGACAATTAACAAAATGAACAATTAACAAAACAAAGACATCGCATGTCGGACTAGACGGACGCAGCTAATGTGAGCTCCCGGAACTTTCTCCAAACTACCTCTTTCGCTACAATTTCATGAGGTGCTGTACCAACGAACTGTATTATAATTAACCTGCAAATATCATCATTCAGAAAAGGACCAGTTATCAGCATGAATACTCGCGCAAAAATTGGAAATAAAACGGGTAAATCTGTAGGGCGAAATGCCCTCTTGAGTGACACTTCAGTTGACACATTCAGTGACAGCGAAGCCGCCCCATACCCGGAACTCGACCATGCGTCTTCAGTCTCGGACACGCCCGCGGCGCCATCTAATAGCGACCTGGCTGTACTGATAACCAGTATGAAAACGGCTACTGAAACAAACAACGCCCAGCTCAACTCGAAGTTGGACACTCTCCTATCTGACGTTTACTCTCTGAAATCCGAAATGTCTGGTATCAAAAAAACTGTTAACGAGCTGGAAAACTTTGCTACTGATGCCTCAAATCGGATTGGAGATATTGAAAGCAACCGCATCCCTGACGTGATAAAAAAACTGGAGAAAGTTAAAGACGAACTGGATGAGAAGCTCACACTTTTTGAAATTCACGAACGTAAACTGAATCTCCTAATCTACGGGAAACCCAATTCTACACGGGAGGATGTCTACGGTGAGTGCTTCTCTACCTTTGCTACGCTACTAAAAATTCCGGTGGAAGAAGCTATGCGCACCATACCCCTCATCAATGCCCACAGGCTTCCCAGGAGGGCCCCTGCTGGGAACACCGGAGCTGGCAACAAGTCCGACCCCATTATTGTTCGTCTTGGCCGTATGCAGGATCGCGACAGGATTCTACGCGCTTTCCAACAACGTCCACGCCAAGCAGCTTCCACTTCGCGCGCCACGGACCCCACCATCACCATCCGTACTGACCTCCCGCCAGCCATGAAGCGGGAACGTGGCAGGCTTGCTACCATTGCCTACAACCTAAGGAAAGAGCGCGGCAACTTGGCAACCAGGATAATAGTTAGTGGCACGCGAGTTATTTTGCAGACCAGAAACATCAGCAGCCCCAACGGCCCACCGTCGGCGTGGAACGCCTGGCAGGAAACACCACAGTAGACTACTTACAAGTAAGAAATTGATTAGGCAAAGCAATGACTATATACAAAATGTCTACTTTTGAATAGGCCTACATGCTGATTTGAGCTGACTTGCGTCCCATGTATAATCCAGATAAAGTGGATTTTTTTTCTCTCTCTCTTTTCTGGTTTTGTGTACTGACATCATACAGAATTGAAGTAACAGTTAATAATCAATTTTCATTCATAAGAAATTATAAGGGCAGGTGTAATTTTACGAGTTGGTGCATCAGATTTACTGTATACTGCATTGCCATTTTTATGTGGTAACAAATCCCAAACCGCTATACATGCAGTTATACTTGTGTGAGAGAGTGTGCCAACCATATTCATCCTGACAATATATCTATTTTTTAGCATTGTTGCCAACGGTTCTGATTACTGCTCAGTAATGTTGACATATAGCTTTGAAAAAAAAATAACACTAGGGCCTATACAGTTTCATTTTTTCCTTTTTGTTCTACTACAGTATAATACGAGACAATCTTAACTCACACCTACTATACTTGGTGTTATTAGATTCACTCTCTGTACTGCATTGTCACTTTCTATGTGGTATGAAATCTCGCAACCGCCATACATGCAGTTATTCTAAAGCGAATGAGTGTGCCAACTCCATTCTTACAACATATCTACTTTTTAGTACCGTTGACAGCTGTACTCTTCAGTAATGTTGATAGCTTTGAAACAATTAACATGACATAGTATTCATTTTCCCCTTTGTTCTAACATAGTATCCTTATAAACGAGTCAATTTCCTTTGTTGAGTCTTCACCCATCTCTGATACTAAAAGTGCACCATCAACGGGACAGCAAGGTGTACGGAGGCTATACCACTGTTTCCTTTTTTTTTTCCTTCTCTCTCTATATATACTTAATTTGGTTGTAAACGAAATTGCATATATATATTGAGTCTTAATAGACCCCCGATATTCACCTAGGATGTATCAAAAGGGGTAACCAAGTGAACGAATATCAATGCCTTTTTCCAATATTTTTCTGATTTGTACGGTCTTACATAGAATACACAGATTTAATCTATTTTGTTTGCCACAATATTACGTATGCGCTTTGAACGCATATGTAAGAACAGGTTTAGGTTTTATCGAGCAGGTGTAGAATCACGTATCCCATCCCAGCGAATAGTTTCGCAATCCTGCAGCCCTTTGAATTATTGTTCTTGTTGACTTTCTTTTTACACACGGAGTGCTATTAAGCTCTTGTTGTCGTCAACCCACGTAGAAAACAACAATGACACCTGTCTTCACACCGTATTATATAATCTGACATTTGTGTTTAATAGCACTGACCTATCGAAGGTGATTCTCAGTATGACAATGACACCATTTTGAGCCCGTTTTCTCCACCGTTCTCCGCAGGCAGCTTTAATCATTATACAGAGTGTGACATTCCTTCTAGCTATTAGCTACCGACGATCAGATCTTGCCTTTCTTCTTCTCCTTCTTTTCCTCTTCTTTTTCCCTTTATCGTTTTCTGGAGTGACGGGTCATTGACATCAAACTTATCATGTTCCTCCTAATCTGACTTGCATCTAGTCATGATATCCCGCAGTATTTTGTCACATTGTCACCACGTTTGTTACCATGTTAATCACTGAGTGGTGGTCTGAAATCGAGTTGTTTTTTACGTAATAATTCTACCTGAAATTGTGTTAATTTCTCACCTTGTTCATCACTGAATGGTGATCTTAAATCGAATTATCTTTCTACGGATATGTAATGCTCGAGCCACACATTTTTTTTTTTTATGTAATAAAATTGAATTTAAGATTTATAGCATGCTGTTTTGTTTGATATAAAACACAGTTGATCTGTTAACAAAAAGTAGTATTTTATTTGGATAAAAATACGACACATTAAGTTATTCGGATGCGATTTTTTTTTTCTTTCTCTCTTCCGTAGCTCAGTAGTCGTTTTTCTTTTCTGTATAACGATATACGAGTTGAATTTTGATTCATCTCTTGATAATATATAATGTGTATTAATAGTATTATTTTAATATACGAATTAACAAGGAACAAAGCTGTAAAGTTATAAATATGATACATTTTTCTCTTATGTTTCTTTTTTATTTGACTTATTATGAACATAGACCCACATGCGTCTTAGGCGTATGCAGGTACTTAGTTTATTTTGTGTGGGTGTGACGAGAAGTCCGTATCAGTGTATGTCAGACAATCCATGTGTATGGTTTACTCAACAAGAGAGGAATTATTGCGATAAGCTTTAGTTCAGTAAACCAAGGCCTTGTTCTTTTGCCTTTTCACGGCTTTTCTCTCTCCCTTTTCCCAATTTACATGTTATTTCGGCAATGTCTGTCATTACACAATTCATTTCAAGTAAACAATCACATCTGTGTTCACATTGTGCGATGAATGTAAATTGAAATAATTTGACTGCTTTGGGTGATTTACAATGAAGGTAATGGCGTGACAGGGACATTCCGCGTGCCGGTTTTTCTCGACCCCTTTCTTATTGTTCGCCATAGTAACCAATGAAGAAATGCTGACGTAATGACCAAGAGGTCGTAGCATCCCTCAATTCTTCTTCTTCTAGATCGGGCAGCAACCCTGGAGGGGGGGGGGGGGGGAGGAGTGTCTTTTACGGGCGTACGACTCGCCAATGGTTGTATTCTTTGTAACTACTGATTGCCAGGTGCTGAGGATTGGTCGCTGGCCCGGGTGTTATAACCGATCATTGTTCTAGACTTTATGTTTGTGTGTGCTTCGTAGGTCTCATCCCCCTCCCTCCCTCCCTCTCTCTCTCTCTTTTTACACATTTTTTTCCTTGAACTCACGAAATTTGAGGTCTTCCCTGACTTCCCCTCCTTCTATTAATTTTTTTTTCCTCCTCTGTTACATGTGATATATGGTATACAAAACTGAGATTGATATTGGTTGATCATAAAGATAAACGATCCGTATATTTTGCTTCTTCTCTTGTCACATGTGTTGCAGTACATTCAATAACTGGGATTCAATAACGACAAACTATTCTGTTGATAATCGTGCTGCTTTCATTCTTCATTCTTCTTTTTTTTTCCTTGTGTTGTGAGTCGCCCTCGGGTATTTTCATTTGCTGGTAGCCAGCCACGCAGTAAATCGCAAAAGTACATTTCATTTGAAAATTGTATATTGTATCTTTGGGGTCAAAATAATTGTCACCCCAAAACTGGTGTGATTAAAGTGTATGTTTGGAGGTACATTGTGTAATGATCTCCCAGTGACACATCGATTTGCTTTGTACTGAGTCCATTGGTATGCTATTTGTTCTGCGTTGAGTCATTATTGTCGCAGGTATTTGTGTACCTCTGTATGTTTATTATTTCACAAATATGCAACTGCATTTAAAATCGTACAATAATTTGCCTAGCACTCATTTCGAATGACTATCTTGTGAACAACGTTATGTTCCTGTATGCAACGGAAACGGTCCATCTGATTTGATTCCGGGGAAGGTATATCAATATTTAATGCTGAGATTTCTAGATGCACATTCGAATTATGCTGTTAATTTGTATCCCTTTTCTTTACTTTTGCTGATCACGCAGACATATAACCTATAATGTGCATTAATTTCCCCCTCCTTTTTTTCTGTAGTAAGATAATCATTCATCATTTCATTAGAATCCAGACAATCTAAGCACGCCGGGAGCTCCGTCATGAATATACCCATGTTAGGTATTCTACACAAGGCCATGGCCTTGTGTACATGTACTATCCGCAACGATGTTGATTCTGTGTTATCTGTGTTCATGTTCGTTCCATTGTTTTGTGTGTGTTTCATGTTTCTCTGTACGCATTTCGGTTCCCCTTCTTCTTCTAGGTCCGCATACCCCCACGTAGCTGCTGAGTTAGGTCCGGGCGGGAGGCCAGCTATTAACCCCCGAATATGTTACATTTTAACCCATGACTAATATAACAAATTTTGTTTTTAATTCTTTGAATAGTGATGAATTTTATGATACAGTAAGGCACTCTGAATCTGATCATGTAAACATTATTTCCAGTTCGTATGAAGATTATATATCCAATAAATACAATACCTCAGCACAAGAATTTGAATATAATTTTGACTCAAATGACCCGGTTCAGAAACCATCATGTGTTTATTTGACTGAAAATCAGTATAAAAATCGAATTACGAAGACAGATGATGAAACATTTTTGCTAACTCACTTAAACATACGCAGTATTAATAGAAACTTCGACAAGTTGCGTTTATTTTTAGAAAATCCAGATCAAAAATCTTGCTCCATTATAGGGCTTACAGAAACATGGTTGAATTCCAATATCAGTAATTCATTTTCTTTACCCGGATTCGAATTTGTATTTAGAAATAGAAACGAGAGAGTTGGTGGTGGAGTTGGTTTGTATATCTCGAAAAAATTTACATATATTATGCATGAGGAGATAAGTGTTATGAGCGATGTACTCGAATCCCTATTTATTGAATTGATAAATCCACATGGAAAAAATACTGTGATTGGCGTAATTTACAGACCCCCTCGGTCGAATTTGAATGATTTTATGACAGTTTTGCAGGATTTAGTACAAAATCCCATTATACTCAATAAAGATACATTTCTGATGGGCGATTTTAATATCGATCTCATGAAATGTAACTCCCAAAATAGCCCACAAGAATTTATAGAAATATTAATGTCTGCTTCGTTTTTACCATTAATCTCCAAGCCTACCCGCGTCGCCAGCCAATCGGCTACCCTCATAGACAACATTTTTTTTAATGTTCTTCCACTTCCTGAGTCTGGTATCGTCCTCTCAGACATCACTGACCATTATCCTTTATTTGCCCAGGTTCCAATCAAATTGACTAAACAAAATAATTATTATAAGCGACGTAAGATTACTGCAGATAATCTTACAAGTCTCCAAAACAGTTTAAAAGAAGTTGATTGGTCTTCTGTATACAACACTACCGATGTCAACTTTTCATATGACTATCTCATATCTATTATTACCTCCGAAATTGATAACCACATTCCCCTGCGCAACATGAAAAATAGATATAAACAAATTCCAAGACTCCCATGGATAACTCAGTCTATATTACGATCTATAAATAGGAAAAATAATTTGTTTTATAAATACAGATGCAACCCCACTGAAAAAAATAAGAAAAAATATGTTTCATACAAAAACACACTCACTAAATTATTACGAACGCAGAAGAAAAATTTTTATGTTAATCAGATAAGCAAATATTAAAATGATATTAAAAACACATGGAAAACATTAAAAAATGCTATGAACACACCTAACAATTCATCCGATATTTCTGAAGTTCGATGGGGCAATGCCTCCAGCAACACTCCCGCTGGCATGGCTGAAATATTCAATGACTTTTTCTCCTCAATTGGAAAAAATCTTTCTCAAAATATTCCTCCTTCTAGTAAATCTTTTAGTGATTTTTTGGATTCACCTAACTCCAAAACTATATTTTTCGACCCAACATATAGAGAAGAAGTAACAAAGATCGTGGCCAATTTGAAAGAAGGAAAAAGTCCTGGCCATGACGGAATTGACAACCATTTGATAAAAAACATAATTCCCCAAATAGTGGATCCCTTAGTACACATTATCAACTCATCGCTTACAACCGGCCAAGTACCAAATAGTATGAAAATTGCGAAAGTAATTCCTATTTATAAGAAAGGGGAGAAGGATGATGTCAATAACTATAGACCTATATCTTTATTATCTTCTATTTCTAAGATTCTCGAAAGAATAGTTTATATCAGGACAGCACGTTTTCTTAAATCCTGTGACATTTTTTCAAATTCTCAATTTGGATTTAGAGAAAATCACAACACAACACACGCATTACTCGCCCTCATCGACAAAGTCACACACGCACTCGAAACATTTTCACACACAATAGGTATCTTCTTGGACTTCTCCAAGGCCTTTGACACGATTAACCATGGAATACTTCTCGCCAAATTATCTCATTATGGCATACGTGGAAAGGCCTTGGAGTGGTTCACGAGTTACCTATCAAAAAGATCCCAATTTGTACATGTCAACGGCTTTGACTCTCAAAATAAAACAATTGCATGTGGTGTTCCTCAAGGGAGCTTACTAGGCCCACTGTTATTCATTATTTATATCAATGATTTTCATAGATCCTCGGAGAAACTATCTCTCATATTATTCGCGGATGACTCTAACCTTTTCTTTTCCCACCCAGACCCAAATATCTTAACAAGCACAGTAAATGATGAATTGAAAAAGGTTATACAATGGATATACGCAAACAAATTGTCACTAAATATTCAAAAAACAAAATTTATGCTTTTTAGTAACTCTTTAGACAGCCTCCCAGGTAATATAACATTTGATACTACTCCCCTAGAAGAAGTTTCTTCTTTTAAATTTCTTGGTGTTTGTGTTGATAACAAGCTTTCATGGAGGAATCATATCAATAACATATGTAAAATCATTTCACGTAATATTGGTGTCATGAACAGATTAAAATATTATCTTCCTTCTTCTGCATTATTAACTCTTTATTCTAGCTTAATATTACCTTATTTGAATTATGGAATTCTTGCTTGGGGTAATACATATCAGATATTACTAGATAAACTTCTTTTCTTACAAAAGAAAGCGCTCAGAATTGTTTTTAATCTACATACCCGAGAACACACAGATGCTTTGTTTTTTGACCATAAAATACTAAAGATAAAAGATTTGTATGTGTTTCAACTTGGTCAGTTTATGTTTAATTATAACAGTAATTTTTTACCTAAAATATTTCATGACTTATTTCATCGAAACAGTCATGTACATAATTATCCCACGCGACGATCCGATGAATATCATCTTCCATTAATGAGAACCGCACATGCCCAAAGTACATTTCTTTATACCGGGCCCAAACTTTGGAATAATCTAGACAATAGTTTAAAAGATTCCCCTAAATTCGTCACATTTAAATACAAATTCAGAAAATATTTACTCTCTACCTATAATTTTAGATAATTTTATTTGTTTTAATTCATGTTTGAGAGCTTTCACCTGTCCTGATGTCGCAGCACTTTGCGTGTTATGCATGCGGACCTCTCTTCTTTCTTCTCTCTTCTTCCTTTCCTGTCTTTTGTTCTTCGCAGACTTGCATTGTTACCGTCTTCTCTCCTCTCGGTACTGTCTCGCGTCTTACTTATGTGTGAGTGATGTGCGTACGAGTGTGTTGTCCTTGTCATATTTTCTCGGTACACGTGGTTCAGTGAACAGTGTCCAGGCATTAACATTGATATTTTATACACTTTTCTCCCGACCTGCGTATCTCAATATAACTACACATATATTTTTTACAAATGATTTAAATAATCTATATCAAATATAATAGCTATAAAAACCCTTGAAATAAAATATTATTTACTCATTATTTATCTAGCGATCCACGTCCCACAAGCTTTGCTTTTTAGTGGATCACTATTTTCCATAATCGAATTTATTTTTCGCACGTCCACGAAGTATATTTGTATTATTGTATATATATATATATATATATATATATATAAACATATGTTGTTATATACATGTAATTTATCTCGGATATTACATGAATCTTTTGTAAATGTTCGAACAATATCATTTCATTATATGTATACTTGTACTATGTTTTGATTTCTGTTGATTGGAAATTTGTACTATGTTTCTTGATTTTCGTTGAATGGAATGGAAATAAACTATGATTGAACTTGACTTGATTGAATGATAAAGAATTTCACGCATACCGGCAAAATACAATGTTATGTTTAGAGAAAAGAAACGATTTGACTACTAAAATTCATGCTTGTATTCTGTGAACCACTCAATAGAGTAATGGAGGAGAAATGAAAATAATTGTTTACAAAGAAAGGACAGAACAAGATATAGTATTATTACGTCATTTCTTTCTGCTTCAATATCGAATCTTTTGATGAATTGATTATTATTTGAAGAGTTTGCTCGCAAAAACAGATAAGTCCATATTTGCCAAAAGGAGATATTTGCGATTAACGGTCAAGAAAAATAAAGAGAATAATAAGAAAATCTTTACTTCTTTTGACCATAACTTAAAAAATGTACCTTTATTATGTAGTGACCAATATATCATTCAAAAGGTATTATTCTGTACTTTATGACAGTGACCGTACTTCAAAATCTTCAAAAATGGACTTATCGATTTTTGCGTACAAACTCTTCATGTGCATATTCACTTTATATTCATTTTAGACGGTCACAAACCTATTGGTTCTTGAATCTCTCATGATGTGAATACATTCTTATAACCATGAGCTACTGCATGCGTGAGACCGTGGCAATTCACCTGACAAAACACATAAAAAAAAAACAATGAACAGATCAATGCCCGTTTTAAAGAAAATTGTGTGTTCTGTGTTTGGTTGAATGGAATCCAAGACAACTGAATTATCCTTTGTTTTGCTCATTTATGTTTCTCAATCCACTTTTCTGTACTCTAGGTTTAGGAAGTCAAATCTTCCCAATACTTCAATTCAATTATTCTTAGTTCTTTGTGAAGACTATGACATTTTAGGGGGACAAATATTTACAAAAATTATACAAACAAAGAAACAAAAATAAAAACAAAAAATCTTCAAGCAAATTAGTTTCACAACTAAGATGATACAAAACCGGATAATGTGACTGTTTGGTCTCTTTAAACTTCAGTTTTATGCACGAAAAATCACAACATTAAAAAAAATATTGCATAGTTTGCTGCTATTATAAAGCTGTGATTACTTTTAGGGAGAGCAAGTTTTTAACCCGTCAGTATCATTTGGCAATTTCCTAGGCTGAATGAATGCATGACTTACACACACAAAAAGAAGAAATAAATAGAATAGAAGTACTACTCCTACTACTACAAATGATAGTAATAAAAATTATGATGATGATAATAATAATAATAATAGTAATGATAATCATAAGTATTATGATAATAATATCACTAATAATAGTAACCATCATCATATCTTTACTTCCCCATATTTTGCAGCTGCTGAAGGACTACAATTCGGCCGGGAGCAGCAAGAACGCGGAAGGGAGAACAAGTTCCCATCGGAGCACGAAGTGCATACGTTCAGCCATCCATGGTGTCCTGGCCCGAAGGGTTCAGCGTCAGGAAAGACTGTCCAGTGCTCAGAGCGGAAAGTCTTGGCACAGGGGTTTACCCATAGAGTGCATGTACGTTCAATGAGTCTATAAAAGCTGAGATGAATGATTTAGAAGAAAACACGACTGCATATCTTTGATGATCAATTTGTGAGCACATATCAATCAACAAACAAGCGCATGGTAAATACTTCTTTGATGTAAAGCTTCGTTGCCCATTATACTACCACAGAAAATGCACAAGCTGTTTGATGGATGGATGACAATGATTCTCATCATACTCCTCGCCTTCGGCTCTTTGGCTTCAGCGGATAGCCAGCATCAGTTGACCCAGGGAACACCGGGCAGCATCACCTTTGACGTCCCATGGCACGCGGCGGATGCCTTCTTTCCATACTTCACAATCAGGTTCCAGTCTATGAACCGTCCATTTTGTACTCTAATCCAGCTTCACCCAGAAGGATTTAAGTCTCCCAACCAGTATGATCGTTTCGAAGTTAGCTATAAGCTAACGGAGAGTGATATGCAGGCCACAGTCGAAATATCAGACGTGTCTCCCGAAGACGCTGGGGTCTATATCATGACGCTGTCGTCGATTAATGGCGACAGTGACAGTACCATTAGAGTCGTTAAAGAGATTGAGGTTTGCCGACCCCTGGGGAAGGCTCATTGCCGAATTCAAGAAGCTCCTGAAGGTTATTCCAACAGGTACGTGGAGGTCTCCTGCAGGGCAGTTGCAGGCAAAGGCAATGCCACTCTGGCTTGCTGCCAAGATGGCGTGAAAGTCCCATACATAGGAGGAATTCGCAATAATGGCGAGCACGTTCACGGTAGGTTCTGGATGAAATCGAGCGGTAGCTCGGTACACTGCTGTTCTCATGATCATGAGACACAATTTGATCAAAATTTGTGCCTTGATTTTGTTTGGCCTTCCCAAGATCATACAACCGTGAATAACGGGCTTTCTGCACCTGAGCAGAGTTTGTCTGAATCATCGGGCAAATTGGTCCAAGATCAGCCATACGAAACGTCTGATTGTGCTTGTGACCTGCATGTCAAGCTCTTTCTTCTTTACGCAATGCTGACTTCTTCAATGTACTTCGTCACTCTGTAGTTCGGAAATGAAAAGGATTGAATTGTGATAATACACGGTAATAATACATAACAAACTGATCAATAATTTCACAGAGAAATTATGATAAACGGCTACTGACGTCGTTTGATGGATGTATACTTAGTACAAGGAGCATAATATAAGAAGTGCGGTAGTCAGGTTTCTCTTTAGTGGTATTGGAAAGATACACTCTGCGCCGTGCATTAGCGCATACATGTTGTAGATATTGTCAAAAGTTGTTTGTTGAACAATTGTTATAGACAAACTCCATAAAGTCAATTGCACCATTTTGTGATCCACGATTTTTCCTTTTATCTTTTTTTGTTTTTATTTGTTGTTTGTGCTGTGTTTTTTTCGGGGTTATTTGTTTGTTTGTTTTTCCTTGTTTGTTTATTTTAGCCTTGTAGTTATGTAAACAGTATACCTTCAGTAAAATATAGTTTCACGGGACTGGACATTTCTAGCGACCTTATTCTACTGTTCACCTGCTCGTGCCACACACCAATTCAATTCCACTCCAACTTGTTGAGCGACGAGTATATTTCATTTCATTTCATCTCATCTCATTAAGTTTCAACACAAATCACCCAGTGTTGCATTGACAACAACCATCAAGGACAAAGTAAAGACGGACATAAATTATACAACTATCGACTATGGCGAACAGATGTATAGGTTTGCAATATCATGTCGTGCATTGCAGATGTTTGGAACCTTAACGCTCTTTGAATATATTATATCTCTTACTCTATATGAAAGGGACCAATGGAATACTTAACAGATGCAAAAAAAAAAAGTCAGCAACGAGTTTCATAAGTTCATATTATTCACCTCATGAATGTATTTAATGGGTTGAATTGAGTACGTTTCCAATTCGACGCAAAATCCGGGAAGTGGAAACGTCATAACTTTAAATAGTAAAGCGCCCGTTCCACTTTCACGATTTGGACCCCGATCTGTCCCGATCTAGCAGATCGGGAGAGAGCGGCAAAAGCGTACGGGGATCGGAAGCATCGTAGCATCACCGTGTGGAGGTCGGGGTTGGAGCGGGCATTTTTTTCAGATCGGGAAGAAGTTTTGAACCGGTTCAAAATTTCTTCCCGATCTCCCCGATCAAAATTGACATATTTTTAATCGTACGGCAAGCGGGGAGAGCGCAGTGATAGCGTAAACGCAGCGGGGAGAGCGTAGTTACTGCGTAAACGCAGCGGGATAAGCGTAACAAGGTCTTTCTGAGCGTAGTAACATCGGCACAAGAACTGGAAGTAATTTTAGCTGTAAATTTCGAAGAAGAAGAAGAGATGAAGAAAAAGAAGAGAAGAAAGCAGCGAAGCAGCTACCCAAAAGGCGAAGAAAGAGAGACTGCGCGTGATGCTGAAAGAGGAGGAAGAGGACATAGCAGAATTTTGAAGAATATGAAATCATCGACAACTGGAGGAAGACGGACTATAAAAGGAGGGACATCAAGAAAAAGCCTTGGAAAAAAATAATAATAATAATACGTACAATTTCTATAGCGCCGTTCTCCACTTTGATTAAATACTCAAGGCGCTTCACAAGTGTACATCAAAGCAAACAGACTGAAGATACGAGTACATCACCGTAATAGAAGAAGATGAAGAAGCAGAAGGAAAAAAAAAGACATGAAAGTCTGTCTTCAAAAGGCACTGGTCTTCAAAATGCACTGCTAAACAAATAGGATCAGCACGTCTTTGTTTATACAATGCATTGCTGCAAAAGAACCGTGAGTTTAGGAGCCTCTTCGAGGTCCACAGAATATTTCTTCGGTTCTGCATGCTAATGAGTTGACCGACTGCAGACCGACAGTCGAATCTGGGTACATCGGGGCACATCGGGCACTTTTCAGCTCTCTGAACGGGGCAACAGCGTGATAAGATCGTATAGATCGTTCAGAGCGTAGAAAAAGCGTGCATCGATCGGATAACGTCGGCAACATCGCACTGACAGCGTAGCTACATCGTTCTAAAGCGTACCGGCAGCGGCAGAGATCGTGATGTCTTATTCCCGATCATCGTAGTAAGAGCGTAGCAAGCACTTGGTAGTCGTAACTGCAGCGTAATTAGAGCGTTCTAACGTCGTACTGTGTCCAGATCGGCTCACGTTTTACCCGATCCTTCCCGACCTGAGAAAATTGTCATATCGTAGCGAGAACGGCATAGTGGAACGGGGGCTTTATATACCATATTCATCTTTCATGAAAGACTATAGTATAATACCTATTTAGTACAGTCTTCAGTTTAAAAGAATTGGACCTTGCACTACTGTGGTACTCTCTAAAAAAAAAAAAATAAAAAATCGAGTGAAAATTTTCACTCGTTTTGGAGTGACCTCAGGGATCACTCGAAGATTTTGGAGTGATCCCTGACGTCACTCTAAAAAGAGTGAAAATGTAACATTTTCACTCAAAATAATCCTTCACTTGGTGCGGATCTGAAGTTATAGCCACTGTAGGCAGTAGATACATTATACAACTATGAGGCATTCAAAGTGTTTTATTATCAAGCCTGTTTTCTTAATATTTTCAGTTCTATATTCTTTATTGAGAGTGTTGGCAACCAGCGCTGTAGTGACCGATTATACAGTACTTGTGTTTTCATATGTACATTGATCGGCCTTTTAGTAATTTAGTGCTTCTGAGGATGGAGCTGGTATATTTACCCTTCTCCTTATTACGCAATGATATAGTGTATCATTGTGGTGAGACCATGTGATTTTGCTGCATTACCTTGTGTTACAAATTTGCGGTTGTTTCGCTAATGATGTCTGACAATATGATATTTTCTATGCAGAGCGTTGTTTCTTTAAACACGTCTTCCTAATATATTCACTTACATGTTATTCAGAGTCTTATGAACCAACAGTGTAGTGGCCGACTACAGTAAGTGTGTTGCCTTGTGTACATTGATCGGTCTCTTTGTCATTTACTGTTTCTGAGGATGGAACTGGTATAGTAACCGCTCTTGCTACCTTGTAATGACTATATATCATCGTGGTGTGACTATATTACAGCTATCTCTTCTGCCTTACCTTGCTTTACAAGTTTGCGGTTGTTTCGCTAATAATGTCTGACAATGTGATATTTTCTATGCAGAGTGTTGTATCATAAAACACGTTTCCCTAATATTTTCACTGTTTCATTCATTACTCAGAGTGTTAGGAACCAGCGGTGTAGTGACGGATTACAGTTAGTGTGTTCTCATGTGTATATTAATCTTCCTCTTTTGTCATTTACTGTTTCTGAGGATATGACCGCTATCTTCGCCGTTCTTCCTATTGTGTAATGATATGTGATATTGTGGTGTGACTTTGTGGCAGCTATCTTTTCTGTATTATCTTGCTTTCCAACTCTGAGTGTGGTCGCCGAATAATGTGTGACAATTTGATATTCTCTATGCACAGTGCGTTGTATCGTTTGAAAGGACTTGCCATTCGCATCCGTTCTGCATAATTTTCTCATGCACGGATACTGGGATCTGCGGATCTACGAGCCAGCTTTTCTCTAAGTACCATCATATGTCTGTTCTCTGGGACACCCTTGTTCAGAAAATAAACATGTGTATGTGCTATTTACGTAATCTATACTGAAATGTACAAACAAAAAAGGATTTTTGGAATAAAGTATCTGTCCTCTACTTTACTATGTTCTATTTTGTTATTTTTATGAGAAGTATGAATACATGAGATAATTAAGTATAGAGCCAACTGAAATGAGTTTTCAGACCATTCAGATCGTGTTTCATCAGAATAATGTTTATACGCAAAATCGATAGACATAAATGTAGAATCGGAACAGTATCTTATTTTGGTATAATATTCAATGATTAATAGTTTTGGGTCAATCCACACTGGACTAAGTGTGTTTCTCACGCGTATTCGGAGAAAAAAACAATATTGTTGAAATATAAGATACATGAGTTATAACCTAGCATATGCATTTTCAAACATACACAACATAAACGCGATAATACGACATAAACATTAACCTCTGTACATGTGATATACATTAGTATTCATACATTACACACACATACACACACATATATATAAGACACACATAATTATACAGTGTACATATTGATAAAATATGTTTATTTCTGTCGAGATTTGTGACCTAGTATCATGATAATGTAATCTGTTTTCTATGTTTTATGTTTGAATGAATAAATATATCACAGTGTATCAATGAATTTGACAGTGCATCACAAAACTAACAAAGAGTCGCACAACCTGATTTTGTGTGAGAGCTGAAAATAGGTGAAATAGGTCAATCTAACCAATCTTGACTTTTTCACATATTCTGAAAAAGCAAGTTTTCCTCTACATTATTCAAAAGTTTGGTATCACAAAACGAAAAGGAAATTGTGTTTTAGAAGTTTTATGGAACACATATTGGTAGAATATAGTATACTATGTGTTTCTGGAAGAGTCCTCTTTTCATTTCTTTAAAACCCTTCACTAGCTACGTCTATTGCACGGTCCATCTTCTCACACTGAATAAAATCATGAAGAAAGTAGATTGGTTTTGTGCACTGTCGATTGGTAGGTGCAGATTAAGATATTTGGGACTATATTCGAAGTAACAATGTTAGACAAAAAAAAAAATGAGTGAGTGTTAAATGGGAACATAACATACATGCCTCTTATAATAGGCGCTAATAAAATAATCTTTTAATATCAAGATATGCGTTAAAAAATCTTTGTTGCGATGAAAAATAAGAATTTTATCAAACAGATACTATAGATTCGAAAATATGGATGATTTTTTAATCAACATCACCCACTTAATATGATACGGAATAAAATCTGTCGAAGTTGTAAGTGATCCCCTACTCAGGTAGACGCCATGGTGCAGCTTTGATTGTATTTGTCAGTCTGATTGCTACCATTCCCATCTGACACGATGGCTGGACTATCCGTATCAGGCGCATCACGTGCTTTTTCATGTGATCCAGTTGTATGGCGGTGAAACGGACCATTTTCAGAACTGCATGCACATATCTACTTTAATTTCTCAGAGTAACATATAATCTGATTAGCTGCGCATGCGTCGAAATGAATACTAACTTTTTATAAAATAATGTCTTAAGAATACAATGAGACAACTATGATCTTTCCTATGTCTGACTCCTTCAGATAACGAGAAAGCAAACACGTGCCCCCCCCCCCCCCCAAAAAAAAAAAATCATAAATCTCTTTTATGAAATGCATTTTAAATGAATACGCAGAGGACCATCATTAACAACAGGCTCACTTATCCAATAATGAAGTAAATGTATGAAGGTGATCATCTCTGATAACAGCGCTTGAGTGCTACCGGGTAGGTCTTGCCAGTGATGCGTCCGTATGCGTTTATTATGTTTTCCTCTGAAGTAGGACGCGTTATCAAGACAATGTTGCGTGAACAAGGTCGCAAATTTCGAGGGAATGTGTCGTTGACTTCCAGTACAGTGATGATTTGAAAACTATTCTCTTGCATTGCAACTCTCCTCCAATTTTACAAGTAGGCCAAACAAAAAAAAAAAAAGAAGTCGTATCATTAACACAGATATTAACAGCTATGATTACATGATATATCAAAACTATGTATTGGAAAGAGAGAGATAAAAAAGAAGAGTGTTTAAGAAAAACGCGCAATGAACATGATATTAAAATAGATGGGTACATTGTGCCTTGCATATATTCTAAATGCTGACGCCTTTCGTCTCTTTTCTCTTAATTATTCTTTTTAAACGAGCTCTGAAACAAAACAGATTTCCTTATCTTTTTTATTTCGAATTCAATATCATTCTATGAAAATGTGTATCTCGTTTTATCAGTTTAAAAACATTTTTAAGGGGGTTTTGTCTTTCTGTTTTAGGCCTACTAGCATTAATATTTTGATTGTATTGGTTTCCTTTCCTTCCCGTAGTTCATTATTTCTGTTCCCTTTCTTGCAGCTTGTCTAGCTCATATTGTCACGTGATTTCTTTTTGCTGGGCACCACGTCCTGATTTCTCAGTAGAATGTGGGCCACATTGAGTAAAGGCCAATAATGATTGTCTTTTATTTCTCTCGTTGCTTTTACGATGTGTCAGGCCAGCATATATTTTTTTCCATAAACAAGTTTTCAACTTATATTCCTCAAACCGCTTAGTAGCCCTCAATATAATATGGCTCCTCAAAATTCCACTTACGATAACTAAAAGCGTTCGATTTTATGTAAGGTACGTTGTGCAGTAAACATGGTAAAAATCGGGGGAAATTCAAACTCTCTAAAAACCAAATATTTTCTGAAATTCCTCCTCCTGCCGCCAAACCACTTGAATTATGACCGCATACTTATGCGGAGTCTTTCCGCCGATAACATGCTAATTGTCCTAATTCTTACGGCACTCTAAATGGACGGGAACATTTGTGACTCTGCACCTCAAAACAAACAAAAACTCGCCAGACGTGAATTTTTAGTTAAGACCATATTCAGCAAAAATAGACTTTACTGGAAGCTTTAAAATGATGTATAACTCAAATCAAATGGACTCTCCTAACCTATCAAAATATTGGAAAGAAAGCACAAACTCAGGAAAAGTGTGAACTGAGAAAAGAGGCTCTGAAGTGCAGTGTCTATTCAAGCGCTTTAATCTGTACCAAACCGTGCTGGCTGAGTGATGAATGGGACAAAAAACAGGAAGTAAACCACCAGAGTAACAACAATGAAGGGATTAATAGATTATACTGAAATTAGGCATGCCTCATTGTCACATTCTGCCCATAATTAATGCCTCCTTTCAAAACAGTAGCACTATCCTTTCAAAAGTTATGAGAGTTGAAAGTGAAGAGTGTGGACGAGGTTTTTTCAGAAATGAAACAGGGATTCTAAAGACACATTTAATCACACTATTCTACCAAAAATGTTCGAGATAAACTGCTAAAAAACACACTTTCCTGCCCGTTTTATGATACCAAATGTTAGCATAATGTAAAAGAAGACCCGCTCTTTTAGAAAATATGAAAAAGTCAAGTTCGGTAGGTTGACTCATTTCACTTATTTTCAGTCCTCACGCAAAATCAGTGTGTGCGACTTTATGTTCGTTTTAAGGTGCACGGTCACATTTTTTTCCTTTGTTGGTATTCTTTTATTTCCTTGAATTGAAGAACTTGAATACAAAACAGATACACGCCATATTCATTCTTTCTTGAATTACCAATACAAAAATCTACTTCGAACATTCTTTTTAACAGCTTAAATCTCAAATATGTCACGGGGATAGAAATGAAGAGTTCGTTTGCAAAAACCGATAAGTCCATTTTTGAAGATTTTGAAGTACGATCTCTGTCATAAATTTCAAAATGATACCTTTTAAATGATACATTGGTCACTACAGATAAAGGTCCATTTTTGAAGATATGGTCAAAAGAAGCAACAATTTTCTTATTATTCTCATTATTTTTCTTGACCTTTAATCGCAAAAATCTCCATTTGGCAAACATGGACTTATCGGTTTTTGCGAACAAACTCTTCAAATGTATCTGTTTATAGCATTTGAAGTCTTCGTATTTATGTTATCATGCACTGCCCAACAAACATTTTATGGGCTCGTTCATCACTTATCTGTACAACTGCAACATTTGGAGACGTGATCTTTTTGCTTTCTGGTGCAGTGTACATTCCAGTGGGTGTCATGCTCGCCTCTCCGGCGACGAGTAGTCCGTTCGCGCGTGGTCTTTACAACAAATCTCTCAGGCTAAGATATATACTTCAAACAGCATAGCAATCGAGACTTGTGTTAAGAAGAACATGTGTTTTTTATCTTACATGAATTACATGCTCATTAGTTATCTATTAATATGAAACATGTATAATGGTTGATCATTTTGATTGTTGTCATCTTACGAGCTCGACAACCACGAGTCGTACTGTCCACTAGTTAGACGAAAAAAGAAAGTCCATTAGTCATACACCCATGAGTCAAAAGGTCCACGAGCTGAACACCATTATTGAACATGCCCACTACAGCTAGACATCGGTTAAAATTGGACAAAAAAAAAAGAGCAAAGTCGCACACACTGTATTTGTGTGATTACTAAAAATAGATGAAACGGGTCAATCCAACCAATCTTGCATTTTTCATATTTTCTGAGAAAGCAAGTCTTCTTCTACATTATACCAAAGTTTGGGAATTATAAAACGAACAGGAAATTGAGTATCTAAATATAAGAATGACCCAAGTCCATGAAAGACCATTTCGAGTATAACCTAACAAAAAAAAAAAAACATTTTTTCATTTGTCCAAAAATATCCTATTTGTGATCCTGCACCTCAAAACAAACAAAAAGTCGCCAGACATGAATTTTTAGTCAAGACCATATTCTAAAAGAGCAGACTTTAAGCTTTAAAGTGATGTATAACCCAAATCAAATGGACTCTCCTAACCTATCTAAATATTGGAAAGAAAGCACAAACTCAGGAAAAGTGTGAACTGGGAAAAGAGGCTCCGAAGTACAGTGTCTATTCAAACGCTTAATTGTTACCAAAACGTGCTGGCTGTGCGATGAATGGGACAAAAAAAGTTGAAAGTGTCAAGTTCGGCTAGGTTGACACATTTCACTTATTTTAAGTCCTCACGCAAAATCAGTGTGTGCGACTTTTAAAGCATAAAGTCTATTTTTGCAGAATATGGTCTTTACTAAAAATTCATGTCTGGCTACTTTTTGTTTGTTTTGAGGTGCAGGGTCACATATTCAGGTCTTCAGTTGTATTTTTGAACAGTTTTTTTTTTTTTTTTTGTTGTTGCTGTTGGTAGAATAGGGTGCTTAGGCTACGGTCACATCTCAGAGCGGCGACCAACCGATTTGTAACCTGCTCGGTCGCCGCTGAAATTTTGGCACCGCCCAGCAGTTTCTGGAGATGTCGAGCATGCTGTAAAACTCCAGTGATACCCGAGCGATGCCCTTTCGATTTCCCGTCGGTCACCGGTCGATTTTAGGTCGAAATTGCGAAATATGGGGATCTTCTCCGAGTAGAGACTGAGCAGTCACCGAGCGATGCCCCATTTGCAACTGGACAATCTTCCACCGGCCACAGGCCGATTTTTACGACATCGCTCTGCGACGGGCTGGTGATCGGTATGCCACCTACCGGTGTCCTTTCGGCCTACCGACGGTCGCCGGTCTGTCTCTGCCGGAATGTCTCACGAGCTACCTGGATTTATGTATGTATATGACTTTTGATGTGATAATTAATCAATTTATTAATTAATCAATTCAGATAATATTCGGGGCAAAAAACGTAAGAGTTAAATTACCGACTACTACGAATTAAATTACCGAATACTACGGCCAGCGCATGCGCACACAAACATCTTATCCGTTCCATGGATTTGAAATTTGTGCGCATGTGATGTGTTCGCATGCACTGGCTGTTGTATCCAGTGTATGTAGCTCTCCCAAGGTCCTCTCGACCGAGTCACATTCAGTCATCAATTTGAACAGAAAGGGACTATTGGCAGAACCAAACGTTGCCCGAAGCCTGTTTTCAATAATTCAACTTAATTGGTAAGTCTTCAAATTGAAGACATTTTTGGATTTTAAGTTGATATTTACCCGCTATACTAAATCTGTCATGATCCTGAATGCTACAATGCGAAGCCCCATTACGCTATGCGTATGGGGCTGCTGGTCGCAGTTAATTGCATGATTACTAAGACATGAGAGCACTTTAGGGCGAGTAAGTCTCACAGTGTTAGTTATATGAAAGGTACTTTAACCTGAAACACAAACTAAGACAAGGAAATACAGGGAAACTTTTGAGGTACCAACACTTTTTATTATCTTTCGATAGCCTTTCCCGAAGCCCTTCAGAAACGGCTTTCAAAATAGTTGCGTTTATCAACTCTCGAGTTTTTTTAACTGGCCTGTCACTGCACAGCTGCATCGTGCTATTCGACCTGAGGAGAAGCACAAGTACCGATGTACAAGACTACAAAGCCGTTTCAAAACAGCTTTGCGTTTATCAACTTCCAAAAGGCTTTTACAAACAGGTTTCTGAAAACCTGTTTAGGAAACCTGTTTGGATAGCCACAAATTTGGGGCTTTCGAAAAGGCTTTCCTAAAGGGCTTTCAAAACAGCGTTGCGTTTATCAACTAGTAAAAAATCCTTGAAAGCTGTTTGGATAACCTGTTTCTGCCGAGAAAGGAGAGTTGATAAACGCACCCTTTCGTAAAGGCTTTCCTTAAGGGATTTCAAAACAGCTTTGCGTTTATCAACTCGTAAAAATATCTTGAAAGTTGTTTGGATAAACTGTTTCTGCCGAGAAAAGGAGTTGATAAACGCACCCCAAGTCTACATATTGACGCTGTAGATTTCATCTGTTTTGCCCCAGTAAAGTGTTGTCCCTGTCTTTCATGTCTCTCATGTTGGTTGCCGAGATGTTGAGAGGCTGACATTTTGGTGGGGTTTCCTTGCTTCTATTCCTCCCCCTGCTTTTTCCATACTGTCCTGACTTCTCTTCTCAATCTCCTCCGCGGTTTCCTTCAGTGTTTCTGTCATTTTAATCTTTGTTATTTTTAGTTCCTAAATCGCTCGACGGCGACTGCTCGATCTATTCCCTTGGTTTTCTTCTGTGCTTTTGTCATTTTGTGTCTATTATTTTTTGTTTCCGAAATCGTTCGGCGGCGACCGCTCTATTAAGCTAGTGCATTAGCAGTTGCCGCTCGGACATCGAACGTATTTTGGGTGAAAACTAGTCGATCGCCGCTGAAATTTCAACTCCGCGTTAAAACTTCAGCGCCGACCGACAGATGCCCTAAAAATCGGAGGTATGCCTGGTCGATCTTCGGTCGGCGTCCGGTTTGCTAAAAACTCGCCGATTGGTCGCCGAGCAGGCTGATTTGGGGGGTTGTGACCGTAGCCATAGGTGTGTTTAAAGTCTCCTTTTCATTTCTTAAAACCCTGTCCATACTCCTCATTTTGTAGACTAATTACTTTATAAAGGATAATGCTATCGCTTATCAAGTTTGCATTAATAATTTACAAAATGTGCTAATAAAGCATGTTTACTTTCATCTTACTCCGATAATTTCTTTAGTGTTGTTGTTTTGGTGGTTTGCATCGTGCTTTTAGTTCTATTCATTGCACAGTCAGCGCGGATTGTTAAAGATTACGTGCTTGAATAGACCTTGTACTTTACAACCTCTTTTCTCAGTTCAGAGGTTTCCAGAGTGTGTGCTTTCTTTGCAACATTAAGATTAAGGTTAGGAGAGTCCATTTGAATTAAGCTATACATCATTTTAAAGCGCAAAGTCTTCTCTTTCAGAATATTTTGTTAACTGAAAACCCGTGCCATACTCTGGTCACTTTTTGTAGGTTTTGTAATGCAGGGACACAATTATAGAAATTATATAGCTCCGAACTTGAAATTAGCCAATGTAATCAGTCCTCCTCTTTGTTGTTGTTTTTTCTTGTCTATTTTGATTGTTTGTTTGTTTGGTTTTTTTTTTTGGGGGGGGGGATTAGCACTTTGATGCATTTTATACTGATATTTACTGGTCTACGTGTGCTTTCGACTATAGTGTTTTTTGTCCGTTTTGCGTTGTAATGTGATGTACAGTATAAGTAATGAAGTGGAAGCTATTAAACCTTCCTCGTCTGTCCCGTTTACGGCACATCCGCAACAGATGTTACAATTTGCTAGAATACGGAAGATATGAACATCGTTGTGGTAGTAACGGAAAGAAACATAAACTGAAAAAAAAAAATCCCATCGTCCAATAATACCACAGCTTACGCTCCAGCGAAGCGGCACAATTGCTTGCCTTGGAGCACAACGGTTCCTTCACCGACACTTTAAATACAGGCATGCACTGGAGAAGACGTGGACATAATCAGAATGATTGAAAAGCGCCAATAAACACGAACAACAACAACAACAACAGCTCTCGTGTACTCGTGGTCTGTTGTTGTGTAAAAATACACCAAAGAACAAATTCTTTAATTCAAACGCCTAAAGATCACATCTATTGGAAGATCTCACAGTATAATATTTGCTTCAAAATAAAGAGCTCCACCGCCGACCAGGAATGCGTTCTGTCTATCTGAAATACACTGGCATATATGCCAGAATATTATTCTACCGTTAAAGAAACATATGAAGAACTTGTTTCCAAAAGGCGCTAAATCCATCATTGTTTCCAATGGGTTTTAATAGCGCCTTTTGGAAGCAAGCTCTTCATATACTCATCGGTTACTCTGTCAAGTGTCTCATCTGCCCTTCACTTACCCGGTATTGGGCTTGTCAGTTTGTATTGTGTGTTTAGAATACATTTATAATATTAGTTGATATATAGTTTTGTCCTGGTGTATCATAATACACAATCGGGAAACTGTTTGGCAAAATAATGGTTGGGTATAAGAGCGTCCTCGTTGTAAATGAGGGGTCTAGGTCACGCGCGATTGACCGAGAAGCCTGCTCAAAATTATCGACCCGGGCTGACCAAACTTTTTGCGAGTCTTCTACGAGGTTTTCTTCTCTATCTCAACCTTACAGGCGATCAGATTGTTTCCGCGCAAAAGTCATATCATGATTATTATTTTAGTTGTTTAGCAGTGGAATATTTACTTTTTTTTCATTCTTTCCAAACACAAAAAATAGTGTGTAAATCTCTATTAAGATAAGGGTGTAAATACCCAATCATACGCACATACAACAACAACAACAACAACAAGAAATCAACAAGAAACCTTGGTCTATTTCAGACGAAGGCTGGTAGATTTCGCGGCCGAAATGTCGTCATCAATTTGCGTATTTACCTCCCTTCTTGAGACAAAGGACTACCTGTGTTTCTTTCAACCTTTGACGTGTTCCACTGCTTTGAGATATCCAACATAATCAGCCATTATCTGCTGAAAGGATAAACGATAATTGACATGGCTCTGATAGAATTATGTTGTGAAAACCTTCATAGTATGAAGTTCGTCCTGGCGCTCTTTTGGCAAACTTGTTTCCGGCTTGGTGTGGTGAAATGCCCCGGCATCTTCCTCGCTGACACCAATGTTGCATTGGGACTGACAGCCAGGGACAACGGGATAATGTTCGGTGTCTACTCTGCTGCAGCATTTTGCCCAGGTATTAAAGCATCTAGAACATTTCCATTGAGAGTGTACATCATGCAAATTAATTTCCATAACAATTTTCATACTGTTGCTGAACGCTTAAGAGTCTGACAATATTGATAACATCTTTGAAATGGATAATCGAACGTTTTCCTGATTTTGAACGCATCGCCAACAGTCTGTTCTCCTTCCGATCGTTTATAAGAATTCCTCAATATTGACTGAATTCTTATAACTGATTGCATGTCTTGAACCGATTATGCTTCATGTGATGTTTTTTTTTTTTCATGCAGATGTAAATCCCACAACATTATTCAAATTAAAAGACAACTTCACTCTCTGGCAAGTTGGAGAACACAGTATTGATATGTCAGTGATAATGTCAAGAATGAGATATAATAAAATCAATCGATATAATGTCACAATACAATGAAAGCGCTTCTCACAATATTCCCGTCCTTTCACATGTACTTTGCATTTTATGTGGTGAATTACTATCAATCGGAGGGCCCTCTTGGATTTGTGAGTAAATTCCATGATTCTGTCACTGTTTTGTGTGCAAAAGTCATACCACTGCCATGATGTCGCCACTGGCCATTTGAAAGAAAAACCGTCAAAAGCTTGGACCAAGCAATGGGCATTGGACTTACAAATACGCTGAATTAAAAAATTCCGGCTTCCAAGCGGAATTTTCTAGTCTCAGACCATCTAAGTTCCATGAAAAAAAAATGGCCGCCAATCCATTGCTTTTTAAAGTGTTTTGATGATATGATTTTCAGAAACTCTCCACTGAAATGAAGAAATAGCAATTATTTCAGTAACCATGGTTCCAGGACAGAAGCTACATCATCGATTATTCATATCATTCACTTTTATGCAACGAAGAAGTGAAATATGCAAATTAGGAGTTATCATCAACATAGATACAGCATGTACACGTTTACGGCATATACACTTCTTGTGCACTTCTGTTTTTAATCATGTTTTCAAGTTATGGGGCAAACAGAAAGTATATAAATGGTTATTAAGATCTGCGTCTCAGTCACTTCAAAACAACGGAATAACACATTTGTGAATATCTACATGCAAATCGGCATACAAGAGGACACAGAACTGACATGTTTCTACTCTAGATTCTACAATGCATTGTCGCAATTAAATTTGAATCAAAATCCTGGTAATATTAATCATTGTATGAAACATATTTCACCTTAAATCATTGTAAATAAAGTCTTGATATCAAACTGTACATTTGGGTTGCGAACAAATAGATAAAATATCGGCCAAATAAAGCGTTCATAGTGTCAGCAGAGTCATAGTGAAATGATTACTCGAATCAACCAATTCAGGAAAAAAAAAACCCGAACTTCGACATGTGCAATTACGTATGCAAATTGTATGCAAGAGACTAATGATGCAACAGGCTTCGAGATTGTATAACACATCTTGGAATGAATCCGAATCATTATCGACATAATAGGAAGACGTAAGTTGATGATTCCTTGTGTAATAATGAGATACAAAGAAAAAGGGGGCGAAAAACCTAAAGGGTCTAAATTGCATAATCGATGATGGAAAATAAACATGATTCGACATTTCTTTGCATATTTTCCCTAAAGCAAAGTATTGTTATCAAAGTGCACACGTACCTTGGCTTTAATAGTGAAAAAACAGGTAAGTTATCTGGCAAACAAGGTACACATACTAATGTCGTCAGAGTCCAAGGTAAGTAAAATACTTATGGAAATAGTCTTGCAATCGGTAATCAAGAGGCCGTGGGTATCGAGATTCTACATATGTGACCGTGTATCGCAAAACCAACAAAGAGTCACAATTCTTGTTTTTGCGTGAGCCCTAAAAATTGTGAATTGGGTCAACTAAAAAGTCAATCTCGACTTTCTTATTTTTTTTTTTTTTGTGAAACAGCTATTCTTTTTCTGCGTTATTCCTTGATACGGGATCATAAAATCAATGGGCAAATATTTCATTCATTTACTTATTTCTTTCTCTTTTTTTGGGGGGGGGGTAGAGCATTGTGATTAGCTAGGTATGTCTTGTAGAGGCAAACATTTTTTTTAATCCTATACACAAATCAAATAACGTTTGAAAGCATAAAGCGATACTGCTTTGAAAGTTGGTACTGTTCATCAAAAAAAGAAAATGAGCATATAGACCACGAGGAATGTCGGCCTTATTTGATAATCCCTTCATTGTTGTTGCGGCTGAGAAATGCAACATATTTATTGTCCCATTCATTGCGCAGCTAGCACGACCACTTTGCACGGCCTCGCCTTAGAGCCTCTTTTCTGTGTAAACAATTTTAGATATGCTAGGAGAATCCCTTTGGATTGAGTTACTGAATACATCTAAATCTAAAGCTAAAGGCCGTGTCACACCCTTCCGGGTAAGCCTTGTTTGCGACTTGCGAATAAAAAAAAAAAAAAAAAATCGGTTGCGGCTATATCGAACTTACGTGCGCACCTGTGAGATACGGGCTAGGTACTGTCACGTGCGGACCAATTGCGGAGAGGCCCTGATGCAAATTCATTTCCCCTCAAGTCAACTGCAAAACTTCCCAAGATATGGCAAGGCCTTGAGCATGCCCGAAGCTTGTTCAGAGTGAGTCGCGGGGGGTTCGTCCCCAGAGGTACACGCAGAACTCCAGTAGGAAGCCATTACTGGCAACACCTCGCAGGCAACTCTAACGTACGTACTTCGCAGTATCCATAAGTCGCACGTTAAAAAAACAAACAACAACAACAGCAACAAAAATGGATCGATTTCAAAGCTCCCAGGCAGGTAACACAGAGTACACACAGATAGTGATTAGCCCGTGTCTAGCAGGTATAAAGGCACAGGTGCGAAACTCGCGGACATTCTTGTTCGCCCGCAGAAAATTATCCTTCGTGCTGTAAAATTCCTACTCGCAACATCAAGACCCGTTCATGATTCCTTGTGTGAAAAAGAGATACAAAAATTAACTTCAACTACTTAACAACACACCTCTATTGTCTGATTTGCAACATAAATTGCAAATACTTAATTATGCAAATATTTGCCCATTTCGATGCATATTTTCCACCTCAGCAAAGTCTTGCTTTCAAAGTGTATCAAAAAGGATAACTAATATCGAACAATCATATTACTATTCATTCCCCCCACAGATTAGTGCAAGGTCATTGTATCTTTCTCTTTACTCTGCAGGATGTATTGAGTAAGTTGGTATGTAATTATTTTTAATCTGAAGGTGAATGTAAAATGTCTTTTTATATCTCTTTTTTCATCTCTTCACCCACACTTCTTTGGGCTCAAGCCAATGTTAAAAAAAAAATATAGGAAACAACCCGGAATCTCGGAAACCGAAACAAAAGATGATTTGGTAATACTTCAGCCATTAAAGGCATAGTTTACTATTTGCAGATAAAACAAAAACCTAGCACCAGTGCTTTGAAATAGTTCTAAAATGTGACTTCGTGATAAAGACAACAACTTTTTTTTTTTTTTTTAGTGAAGCAGTATAATTTAATGTTAAGTATAATTCATTGTTAAATGTGACC